>JAKTVF010000092.1:0-21806 GCA_030557055.1 Candida tetrigidarum
GCCAATTCTCTGGTGAAGAATTCGTTCAATTCAGCGTAGAAGACACCGTCAGCTACTAATTTCTTTTTCTTAGATAAGATAGCGTTAACCATTTTTGTATTAATGTTGATAGAAATAGGTTTTTAATATGTGGAAATAAAAGAGCTAGTAAATACTGAAAAGATTTTTCAAAATGAAAATTTTTTTTTTTTCTCTTTGTTTGGTGTGTTGCACACTATGGAGTCGTGAGAAGAAAATGAAAAATTTTTTCAGCTTAGATGCAGGATATGATTGAATTTTTTTCATCCTTTTCTCAAGGTCATGTGACTAAGTTACACAAACACAACTTACCCGGATGGGAATTACTATGTGAAATACCTTTTGTTGTATTACTGTCCAATGTGACATCTGAACAGTATGGTATGATAGATTCTTGAATTTGTGAGTCATGACCAACATCCTACTAGATACATTTATTCCTCGAGTGACTTCTTTGTTGCATATCTTGTGATGTAGTATGTGTGTACGTGCGTTTCTGTGGGTTTGTTTCTGTGAGTGATTATCAGATGCGGGAAAAATATATCTAAATTATTCTATGTAAATACATCATCAATTATACATCAACAACTTTAAACACTACAATGGCTGGCCCCGCTATTCCTACCGATCTTCAGGAGAGCAGAAAAAAGAGAAAACTTGAACAACAGCATATTAATGAACTGTCTGATATTGACATTGACGCTGATTCAGATTTAGATGATTTTATTGGACCGGTTCTAATAGCAAAACAACAACCAGAATCTACTGAAACTCCGACAATATCAAAACCATCATTATTAGAACTACATCAACAGAAATCACTGGGAACCGAGAATAGGACGCAATACGACCCAACGAAAGCGTTACATGATGAAGTTAAAGAAGAGCTTTTAAGAAAGTTACAAACAAATGGTGGTTTATCTGGAAGATTTACATCAAGCAAATAAGACAAAATAATATATATATACACATGCTATTTCATTATTATTATTATACACATTGTATTGATTCATCCTAACGTAGTTTTTCCAAACAATCTATCCAATTCATTAGTCGAATAATCCTTGTCATTATCATTATCATTATTATCGTTATTATTATCATGCTTGTTACCATCACCGTTCTCTGTTCTAAAACTCTTCTCTGGTTGTATTACTGGTTTGTGTGGTTGCATAACAGAATAATTAAACCCTGGAGCTACCTTGGTTGTTTGATCATGCACCCATTTGTGATATTTCTTTGACTTTTCTTGTTCTGCCTGTTCCCGCTTAACCTTATCACGAAGGGAACGTATTTCTTCTAGCCAACTGGTGATTTCATCCTGTGATATATTCAATTTTGGTGGTACGACGGTTGTTGATAACGTGGGGATTAACTTGTTATAGTTTGTATTTAATGTGACTGGTTTTGGAGGTTGATATGTCGGATTCCTTATCAACGGAACCTGTTTTAAGATTGGATCAGCTGGAATGATAATTTGTTAGCATGGGGAGGATGTTCACTTGTCTAGGAGTTTTCGAAGTATTGATACATACGTTTATCGGTGTCATACATTTGGCAAGAGGTGGGTACTCAATGAACAATGTTGTTGTCCACTAATTGATGTGGTAAGCAGCTATGACTTTTCTAGTTTTTTTTTTTTTTAATGTGGTATTAAGGAACAAGAAAATAAAAATAATAATATGCAAACTTTTTTAGTGGATAATTCTCAAGATGGTTGTAACCACACCAAACAAACAAAAAAAATAATCAAGAATAAGATTTACCCCAGATATTAGAAACATATATTTTGTATATACTTACTAAACTGACTATTCAGAATCACTTTCATTAAATGCGAATGTAAAACCTCCTGATGTATTAGTCCTATCCTCTGTTAAAGAACACCATGCTTTACTCTTTCCTGTCTCCATCTCGTAAGTCTTCAACTCAATTTTGGCGAGTTTCTCTAATGCTTGATCCAAAAGCTCCAGTTTCCCATTGTTGATCAATAATTGTTTAAATATCTCAAAAACAGGAGTTCTTGGCAAATTAACAAGCTCTCCACAATCTTCATCCAAGTCGTCGTGTTCAAGCAGTTGGAACGAATCCAAGAAATCCTTCAATACTGCATCATTGGAATTCTTCACGATAACATCCAAACACTGCTTAATCTCCTTTAATCTGAACCCACTAATCTGATTCGGTTTATTTTTTAAAAAATTCAACACCTGTGGTAGTTTTGAAGTGGGAACAAAGTTTTGAGTAATGGCAATCGAGTCGTCAATGTTGATGACAGTGTGCCACCATCCACTTGGAACATGCATACATTCGCCAGGGAAAGTAACTCCTATTAAACACTCATCTATCTTAGTAGCATCATTGAAAAACCCAGAAAGCACCCATTCAGCAACACTTACAGGTGAAGTAACTTCACTTTCTTCGTCATCGGTTCCCACCCCTGGAGGAGTGACGTGTGGTGGTAACATTACCCAGATTTTGCGACCCACAATGGCTGCATTCCATGCGGAAGTAGAGTTGGGGTCTTTATGGAAAGTCGACCCTGAACGTGCTGACCCAATAATTACCCATGCATGATCAGGTCGAGACTTGAACCCTTCCTCCGTGTTATTGAAGACATTAAATAGATCCTCTTGGAAGATTCCTGGCACTTGGTATTCCTGTTGTAGTATTTCCATGGCATCACTTTTGCAGTCAAATAAATAGAGTGGAGATTCATCTTTATTGTCATAAAGATACTGTGCATATTTAGCAAGTTTCCATCGGACTGACTCCTGGGTAAATGTTATATCGGGGAATCGACCAACTAAAGTTTCAAAGTCCCAGTTCGGCCATCGGTTGGTATGCTCATTGACAAGGATACATGGTGTATCGTGATAGTTTGTGTTGAAATTATCTAAAGTCATTTCCGATTCTTTAATTCTCTCGATTCTACCATGTGGCAATTTTCCTAGTTGTCCAGATATAGCATCACGATGATACACCTCTTCCTCTTTGATGATCTTGTTGAATAGTTTTTTGTAGTCGATTTGAGAACACTGGAATGGACGGTAAAGAATGTCTGAACACAATAAATTATCGGGTAAATTCACCACCACTTTGTCTTCTTGAATGTTTAGCACTGTATTTCTCCAAGAACCTAACCATGGTAATGTATCGTAGTATTCGATTCTGTTCATGTACATTTTTTTCCAAATTTCTTCATCATACAAAAACGCATAAAACACCCGTGAAACATGGGACAAATTTAAAAGCGAAGGTACGTCCCTTATGTGGTGAATAATCTCCATGATTAACTCATCTGGAAGTACATGTAAATCACCCAACGATGTTTGTTTCTGGTGGAGTAGTTCCGGATTGGATCCCAAAAGAAGTGAGTTCCCACTAGGCTTAACATTTAAAGGATGTCTACTGGCTATACTGTAGATAGATATTGTACGTTTATGATTTGGATATATGTATGGTGCATATTTTTGTTTCTTTAATTGTGGTTCTACTGTCATTTGTAGGGGTATAGCAGAGGGCTGGTGGTTCTATAATGATATTGATGGGAAATTTTTCAATAAGTAAAAAAAAAAAAAAAAAAATTCATCTTATATTTCTGCAATCATACGATGCGGGTTTTCAATTTTGTGTCTCTTTTTTTTTTGGCTGCTAGGATCTCATAAACCAAAGAGTCTTCCTATTTCCTACACTACATGCCATTATACTATTATTATCCAATTACTATTACATATATAAGTTTTCCTTTCATTAATGTATTATTGAGCCTAAATATAATATATATGCCACTATTGATTGATAACCAATTTTTGGATTTCTTCTTTATTCTGAGCCTTTTGTCTAATTCTTTCTTCAATGGTGTTTCTCGTTAATAATCTGTAAACAGTCACCACCTTGGTTTGTCCGATTCTGTGTGCACGATCCATGGCTTGTGCATCGACAGTAGGATTCCAATCTGAATCATAGAAAATGACAGTATCAGCAGAAGTTAAATTCAAACCCAACCCACCAGCTCTGGTGGACAACATAAAAATAAAGAACTCTGGGTTGGTTTGCCATTGGGTAACCAACTCTCTTCTTGCTTCAATTGTTGTGGAACCATCTAATCTCATGAATTTGTAACTTCTGTATGCCAAATATTCTTGGAAAATTTCCATCATACGAGTCATTTGGAAATAAATCAATATTCTGTGTCCATTTTTCTTCAAGTCAACCAACAATTCATCAAGTCTGGCTAATTTACCACATTCAGCAATAAATCTCTCCATAGATGGCATGCGGATGTTGGAATAGTCGAATGTTGGTGCAGGCAACAAGTTTGATTTTGGATACAAGTCCAATGGGACTTCATGTTTCATTAATTCAACTTCCGTAGACAAAGGTAATGGAACCAAGGAAGACCTTACGGTAGGATCAAACAAAATGCTTGCTGACCTATTGGCAAAGTTCAGTGATGAACAACGAACGGTAATTGGAGGTGCAGATGCAAGTGGAGTAGCTGCTGGTTCTAGCTTGTTCATGTACATGTCTTGAGCAACTTGATCAACAACAGAATACAAACCAGATAACACATTTGAGTTGGAACGTGGTTCGTTATTGTATTCAGTGATCAAGAGCCTTTTATTCTTTGGAACAAACTCTCCTTCATAAAGGTAATGCAACCTACCAAGTGGGCTATCGTTATTTGAGTAATTGTGTAATTCCACGGCACGCGAAAGGATATCTTGGCGTGATAATTTTTGGAGTTCTCCTTGGGAGACGTTTATGGATTTCAACCATCCCAACTCTTGGGTGTTTTCTGGGTTGTATATGCTGAATTTCTCGTAGACTGAATCGAGCGTGTTAGTTTTGTAGTTTGGACACAAAAGCTCGTCATAAATTAAGCGAGGCAATTGATAATCCACAATGTTTTCGGTTGAATAAGTCATTTCCAATTCATTGGATTCACGCAAAAAAGATCCTGTCTCAGCGAATTTACCAAATGAAAATGGCGACTTAACGTCGGCTCTTTCAAACAAATCTGGATGGTTACACACTTTTCGAAATTGCATTACCAAGTTTGCCAACGAACTATCTGTACCTGAAGTAGCGGAGTCGAGCAAGTCGGAGTCCAGGATCGATATTTGGGATCTCAACTGTTGGTATAACTTCTTCTGTCTTGTTGTCAAATCACAGAATATATCAACTTCCACTTTATCTCCTAGTTCACTCTGGACATTCTTCTTGATTCTTCTTAACATAAATGGTTTTAAAATCATATGTAATCTTCTCAACTGCTGTTCGTCTAAACTGGTGTTTGACTGGGCATGGCTCTCAATATCCTTGGAAAACCAGTCACTAAACTCATCGTGAGAGTCAAACAATGTTGGCATAATGAAATGCAAAAGTGCCCACAATTCCTGCATGGAATTCTGGATTGGTGTACCTGTCAACAAAAGTCTATTACGACAAGACAACGACAACAATGATTTCCATCTGGAAGATGATGAAGACTTGATCGCTTGTGCCTCGTCCAAAATCATGTACTGCCATTTCATTTTCTGAAAGTATGCTATATCGGCCACAATCAATTGATATGAGGTAACCAAGACATGGAATGGAGCGTCTCTATCATACCTGACACTCTTTCTATCCCAAAACTTACGCAACACTTTTCTATCTTTAGTATTCCCCCAGTATGGCAATACTTTGAAATTAGGAACAAACTTGGTGATTTCTTGTTGCCAGTTGTGCAAAGTAGAAGCAGGAGTGACAACCAAGTATGGACCCCAGATGTTATGAGTTTCTGCTAAATAGGACAATACAGATATACTTTGGACAGTCTTACCTAGACCCATCTCGTCGGCTAAAATACCATTGATACCTTGTTCATACAAATTTGCCAACCAATTCAAACCTTTCAATTGATATTCTTTCAAGGTACACTTCAACATATCTGGCTGTGGCACAGTAATATCTCCCAACAAAGTTGGGTTCTGGAAATTCATTTCCTCTCCATTAGTATCTGGGTTCTTGAATGGTTCGTCATTATCAAACTGTCTTGCTTTGTTTTGAGCATTAACAAGGGCATTCTGGGCATTTTCTGCAGCCATTCTGTGTAACGCGTCTTCATCATCATTATCAAAATCAAGACTATTGATATCGTGAGATGCAGATCCATCAACATCAGCATATTTATCCAAATGTCCCCTGTCCTGTTTCTTGAATTTGCCATCAGCATCTGCACCTTCAATTTCGTCGGTTTTGATTTTTTTACCAATGAAATGGGAGTACAATTCCGTTTGTGTGATCAAGAAATTCAACTTTCTAGCTTGTCGCTTAACTTCTCGTTCTTCTTCTTCTTTCTTGGCTTTATCCAATAATTCCTTTTCGTGTTTCTTTTTCAATTCACGCTCAAGTCTTTCATTACGTTTCCAGAAGTTGAACATTTCTCTCATGGCTCTTCTCGCCTTGGTTGTCAAATCTTTTTGATTCTTGGTATTCTTCAATTGCCACCTCTTAGCTTCTCTAGCAGCCAAAATACTTGTTTTCCTAAGGTTGATCACCTTAGCCTGTGTGGATTGTTGCATCAATCTGCTCACCTTTGGACCATCTTTTCTAGACATGTCTTTCCAAATAGCAATATAAGTGTTATCGTACTGTCTCATGAACGCCTTGTATTCTTTGGCAGTCATACCAGCTGCAGCGGCAGGTGAGACAACGGCTTTGATCTTTCCATCTTCCTCTATTTTAGCTCTTTTAACATCGCCACCAGAAACAGTTTCGGGCGAGTCCACATTATTAAGAATTTCTGATTCCTGGTCGATTTCACCACCTTCACCGTCAACTTCGACTTCGACTTCCATGTCACCTTCTGCTTCTCCATCTCCTTCAAAGGCTTTTCTCTTAGCTTTTGGACGATTACTACGTCTTGGTTGTACTTCAAATTGACCTTGCACACCTGTACCTTTAGGTTTGATAAGTATTGGTTGCAGTTGCAGTTGCAGAGATTGTTTTTGTTGTTTTTGTTGTGATTGTTTTTGATGCAGTTGCAGTTGCAGTTGTTGATGTTTTGAGTGCAGCAGTTGACGGTCCTTCTGTGACTGACTACCAGGATGCGCTGATCCGTTGTTTATAAATGTAGTACCATCGGCATGAGTTTGATCTTTGGTGCCATTTGTTGACGCGTTTTTAGAAGCATCGTCTGTAGCAGCTGGTCTTCTTCGTCTAGTTTTATGATCTACTTTATGGATTTCTCTTGTAGACCCCCACTTGAACTCTTTACCTCTAGTGCTGTTATGGTGCAACGGTTTGGAATAATCTATATAGTTCAACTCTTTGTTCTTGTTGGTGTCACTGATTTTGTTATTTCTTGATGAAATATCTTCAGCCACCACTCGATCGATGTAATTTGAAGCAAACTGACCCGTACTTATAAGATAGTTGTTGAGTTTAGTTTCCTCGAATTTTAACAACTTCAAGGTGTGACTCACTTGTTGGGAGTGATCCAATTTATTAAGGATATTTATATTATTCTCAAAAGCTGCTTTGTATTTCTGATCGATAACAGGAGTGTACTCCTCACCGGTAAAGTCATAACCGGTTGGTAATATTCCTGCCACTATGGAATCAGATGGAAGTGGGCTCGATGCATCTCCATTCACGTGTTTTAGTGGGGATGGGATATTTGGTTGATGGGAAGAGTTTTCAGCCTTCACCGTACCTTCTGTGTTATCAACAGTAGGTAATGTAGTCGATGGAGATTTGGTCAGTGATAGGTGTGACGGCAAAGCTTGCTCAGTAAATTTTTCAGAATCCTGATCGTTTGGGTACTGTTCTGCCAATGGTGATGATGGTATTATCTCCGATGGTGGTTGGTTCTCTAGTTGATGAGCAGCGTTGACTTGCTTTTGAGAGGCAATGCTGTTACTGTCAGCCGATAGCATAGAAGATATGTTCATAGTAGTAAATTCTCCTCCTGGATTAGGTTGATGATGATGATGATGCGTGTGGAAGGCTAGTGATAAGTAACTAACGGTATCAAAGATTATTTGATTGATGCGTCGTTGTTGCAGTAAGAAAAGTGGAGAATGATTAATAAATCCTTAAAAGCAAAGAAAGGTTGGGCTCAAAAATTTTTTACTTTCGTTCAATTCCATTTACTCGTTCTTTGTACAATCCCAAGAGAGAGAGAGAGAGAAAGGCAACGTTGAGTAAAGTGAGTGAGTGAGAGAGAGTGAGACATACAAACGTAAACTCAAGTTAATTTTTCTTTTTTTTCGCACTGTTTCTGTCTCTCTTTCATTAAGTCTTGCTTAGACAATGCTGGAAAAAAAAAAATAAAATAATGAAAAAAAAAAATAAAAATAAATCAATACAAAAAATCCAAACAAACCAAAAAAAAAAAAAAAACCGCTGAGGATGGAGTATATGCAGGATACATACAATTTCTTTGGCTCATTCTCACAATTATCACCAAATGATTTTTTGTTAACCAATAACAGAAATAAGGAGGAGAATATCTAAATTTAATTTACGCGTATAACTCTACACTCCATATATATTCCAAAGTACAGAATTGACGAGTGTTCTAGTGTAGAAAAAATAGAAAATAGAAATTAATAAAAAAAGGAGAGACGAAATCAGGCGTTTGGTCTAAAAATTAGCTCCATGAAACCACAACAACCAACCAACCAAGCGTGATGGTGTGTGTGTAAGCGACCAAAAAAAAAAAAAAAAAAACCAAAAACCAAAAGCCAAAAAAAAATGTCTCCTCCAATCATATGAACATTCTCAACGTCATTTCAAGGAGGAAAAGACAGAAAAAAGAGGAAAAAGAAATGCTTAACCAATTTCAGACTTTTTTTTAATTACAAGAGACGAAATATTACGCATACTGTTTGGGTGTAAGGTTTGTGGCCAAAATGACCAGTTCTTTTCTTATCAAGAGGAGGTGTGTGGTATAATAATGAAATATGGCAGGAACACAAACACAAACAAAAGAAAAAAATGTCTGACGGCTTCTAAAAGCTTTGTAGGAATCACCGTACCACTTGTGAATGAACATGAACATGCTTGGCCAATCCGTAGATCCTTTTGTTAAATACCCAAACGAGTGGAAAATGAACACGAATGCCATAAACATTTTTCGCGGTTGTTGTAATTTACTAAAATTCTAACCCATTCCAATTCTCAGTGCTTAGTTAAACCCGAAAATACAAAAAAAAAAAAGCGGGTGAAATACCTGGAAATACATATATATATATACAAGGCAAAAAAAAAACAAAAAAAATTAAGGAAAAAAATATTTCTACTATCCCTCATTTCGAGTAATAATAATCACAATTTCCTGGTAGCCAAGTTCTTGTCACCTAATTGTTCAAACCAGTCTATCTACCAAATCAATTCATCAATTAACTACTAGCAATCATGGGTATGGATCATCCTGCATTTACTTTATCTGCCTTGTGTGCAATTGGCGGATATATGGGCTATTCGCGTAAAGGATCGATTCCTTCCTTAATAGCAGGTGTTACTTTCTCCGCTCTTTACGGAGGTGCCGGTTATTTGTTGAACCAAAACGCCGACTATGGTTTGGAATTGGCTTTGGGAACTTCCACTTTCTTGTTAGTTGCTGGGTTGGCCAGAGCTATCCCTGTTGCTTTCTCAAAACCAATCCCTGTCACCTTGGTTATTTTAGGTGGTGTTTCTACTGCTTACTATGCTAAGAGATATAACGACTTTTATCCAGTGTTCTCTTAAAGGGTGCAACCATATCTATTGTATACCCATGTACATATAAATAATATTACGACTGTTTCTGTTTATGTTTCTGTTTCTTATTCATGTATTTATTTATCACGATATATTTATTGTACACACAACAGCATTTCTTTTTAGTTTTGTTTAGTTGTCACCAACCCATTCTCTGGCAGATTTGAATAATTCAATCCATGGACCATATGGACCCCATTCTTTACCTTGTTCAGTTGGGTACCAAGAGTTGGCTTCTTTTCTACAGACTCTTTCTGGGTGAGGCATCATGGCTAGAACTCTACCATTGGCATTAGTAATACCGGCAATACCATTTGGAGAACCATTTGGATTGAATGGATATGTTTGAGCAGTGTTACCCTTGTTATCAATATAATGTATAACACCCAATTCAAATTTGTCTTGAGCAGCAGAATCTTCGAATTGAGCTCTACCTTCACCATGTGCGACAACAATTGGCAATTTAGAACCCTTCATGTTTTGCAAGAAGATGGAGTTGTTCTTCACTTTATCTTCAACTTCAACCATGACGAATCTGGCTTCATATTGTTCAGACAAGTTACGTTCGAAAGTTGGCCAGTTGTCAGTACCTGGGATCAATTCAGCTATTCTACTCAAAAATTGACACCCATTACAAGCACCAAAGGCAAATGTATCAGTTCTGTCTTGGAAGAATCTCTTAAACTCTTCACGTGCCTTATCGTGGAACAACACAGATTTGGCCCAACCAGCACCGGCTCCCAAAACATCACCATAGGAGAAACCACCACAGGCAGCAAATCCAACAAAGTCATCCAAACTAACTCTACCTTCTAATATATCAGACATGGTGACATCGTAAACATCGAAACCAGCTTGTTGGAAACACCAAGCCATTTCCTGTTGTGAGTTAACACCTTGTTCTCTCAAAATGGCAACTTTAGGTTGCTTGGAATAGGATTTGAATTCTGCTGGTTTGTAAGTCAATTGATATGAAATACCTGGATCACTATCATCCTTGATGGATTCGTATTCTTGTGCAGAAGTGTTTGGATTGTCTCTTAATTTTTGAATGTGGTATGAGGTGTTGGACCACAATTGTTGTAATTGGCCACGAGTAGAAGCATACACTGGAGTACCGTTGAATGAAATATCAATAGATTGAGCATCAAACTTTGGTTGACCAATGATTTGAATGTGTTCTTCAGAAATTCCACTAGCAGCAAAGATTTTTTTGAATTCAGCCAACTGGTGAGATCTGATTTGGAAAACAGCACCCAATTCTTCATTGAACAATTCAGTGTAAATATCTTCTTTACTGTTAACATTCAAATCCAATCCACATCTTCCTGCAAAGGCCATTTCAAAAACAGTGGTTATTAAACCACCTTCAGATCTATCGTGGTAGGCCAAGACGTCAAATTCTTTGTGTAAAGTGATCAAAGCTTCCAAGAATGATTTCAAAACTTGATGAGAATGGACGGTTGGAGCAGAATCACCTATTTGCTTGTAAACTTGGGCCAATGCAGAACCACCCAATGATTTAGCAACAGTGGCAGCCAAATCAACTAAAACCAAAACGGTTTCTTCTTTGACGTTTTGCAATTGAGGAGTCCAAGTGTTTGATGTGTTATCAACAGGGGCAAATGAAGTAATGGTCAAGGCCAATGGAGCAGTGACTTCTTTATCGTCCCATTTCATCTTCATGGACATGGAATCCTTACCAACTGGGATGGAAATACCCAAATCTGGACACAAATCAATACCAATGGCTTGAACGGCTTCGTATAATTTAGCACCTTCACCATCGTGGGAGGCAGCAGACATCCAATTAGCAGACAATTTAACGTGTTTCAAAGATGGAATATCGGCAGCGAAAACGTTCAACAAGGATTCAGCAACACACATCTTAGCAGATGCACTGGCAGAAATCAAAGCCAAGTTTGGTTTTTCACCCATAGCCATAGCTTCACCGGTGGATAAAACAGTTTCACCAAGAGAAGTAGCAGTGACACCAACATCGGCCACTGGAACTTGCCAAGGACCAACCATTTGATCACGGTCTACTAAACCGGTAACGAATCTGTCACCAATGGTAATAAGGAAGTTCTTAGAACCAACAGCTGGCAATTGCAAAACTCTATCGATTGATTCAGCAAGTCTTAAGTTCTTGGTTTCAAATGGTTGCAATTTCAAGTTTTGGGTGATGGCAGTTCTAGACATTTTTGGTGGTTTACCGAACAAAACGGACATTTCTAAATCAATTGGAGTAGTTTTCAACAAGGAATCAGTCAAGATCAATCTTTGCTGTTCAGTGGCTTCACCAACAACAGCAAATGGAGCTCTTTCACGTTCACAAATCTTAGCAAACATGTCCAAATTTTCTGGAGCAACCCCTAAAACATATCTTTCTTGTGATTCATTACACCAGATTTCCATAGGAGACATACCTGGTTCCAAGGACAAAATAGATCTTAATTCGAATTTGGCACCCAAGTCATTGTCATGGACCAATTCTGGCAAAGCATTGGATAAACCACCAGCACCAACATCATGAATGGATTGGATAGGGTTACCTTCTTTACCCAAAGAAACACAGGCGTTGATAACTTCTTGAGCTCTTCTTTGGATTTCTGGGTTACCTCTTTGCACAGAAGCAAAATCCAAAGCAGCAGAACCTTCACCAGATGAAACTGAAGAAGCAGCACCACCACCTAAACCGATCAACATGGATTGACCACCAAGGACGATCAATTTGGCACCTGGGGTGATTCTGGTGTCTTTCAAAGCCAAATCTGGTCTAATGGCACCCATACCACCAGCTAACATGATTGGTTTGTGGAAACCTCTGATTTCTTGTTTGCCTTCGGAGTTTTCTACCTCAGTGGTTAAAGTTCTGAAATAACCATTGATAGCTGGTCTTCCGAATTCGTTGTTAAAAGCAGCGGACCCAATTGGGGCTTCCAACATAATATCTAAAGAAGAAGCAATGTGGTTTGGTTTACCAACATTTCTTTCCCATGGTTGTGGTAAAGTTGGGATGTTCAAATCAGAAACAGAAAACCCAGATAACCCAGCTTTAGATTTGGAACCTCTTCCAACAGCACCTTCATCTCTAATTTCACCACCGGAACCGGTAGCAGCACCAGCAAATGGTGAAACTGCAGTTGGATGGTTATGGGTTTCCACTTTAACTAATGTTTGAACTCTTTCCTTGATAGATTTCCATTGCTTGGTCTTGAAATCAGGAGTCCAGACATAACCTTCAGGACCATCAAAAACAGCAGCGTTATCGGAATATGCTGAAATGGTATATTGAGGGTTCTTGTTGTGGGTGTTTCTAATCATTTTAAACAAAGACAAATCTTTTTTAACTCCATCAATGGTCCAGTCGGCATTGAAGATCTTGTGACGACAATGTTCAGAATTGACTTGAGCAAACATAAACAATTCGACATCAGTAGGGTTACGACCAATGATTTCAGTGAATGCATTGATCAAATAGTCAACTTCACCTTGGTCTAAAGCTAATCCTAATTCTTTGTTAGCCTTGGCTAAGTTGTCTCCATTGGAGATAATATCAACAGTAACCAATGGTTTTGGAGAATGATGAGCAAACAAATCATCGTATTTAGGAACGTTGGAACCAAAGTAAATGGTTTGGGTCATTCTATCAAAAACCGAAGTTAAAAGGACATCAGGTGGGTAAGAATCCAATTTGAAACCATTTTTAGTTTTGATGATCAAAGATAACCCACGTTCAATTCTTTCAATTTGTTCACTTAATCCACAAATTTGAGCAATATCGGTGGCTTTGGAAGACCAAGGAGAGATGGTACCTGGTCTTGGTAAAATTTGGACCAAATAAGCACCTTCTTCTAATTTAACAGAGGCACCATCAGTGGTGGTTGAACTTTCAACTAATTTTTGGTTCAATGGGGTGTTTTCAATAGGATTATCATAGGTCAACAAGACTTTCAACAATTCCAATTGTTGGCTAGTTAATTCTTTTTTCAAGGAAACATAATGGGTGTATGAACTAACAACTTCTTCGATAATATCAGTTTGACCAATTTTTTTTTCAACTTCTTGAATCAAGTTATTGACTCTGAAAGATGATAAGGCTCTTGGACCTGATAAAATAAGAAAGTTACTCATGGATAAGAAGTTCTTAACCTCGTCGTTTTGTACTGGAGATAGGTGGAGATCTAACTTCCGTAAAAAAAAAAGTAGAAGAAAAAGAAAGATGTTACAATTTTGAAATTTTTTGGGCAAGGAAATCTGATGCTAATCGCGCGATGGGTTGAATTAAGTGATTTCGATGATGGAGTAAAATTGATTATTAAATTAACATAGTTAGTAGTGCCAAAAAAAAAAAAAACCCACGCACACACTTTTGACTCTTTTCTCTCTATCAATCTCATCTCACCAATTTCTTTTCTTTTTTTTTTTTGCTGTATTTTTTTTTTATTTAGCTTCCATTGTGTTTACATCAATCTACTAAATAATATCAATCAAAACACTATTGGGAATGGCACAAGGAAACCTAAAATTGAAATCAAAGAAAGCTGCTAGAGTCACTAAGAAACAAATAAACCCTAAGAAAGCTGCTCCAAAGATCATCAAGGCTAAAAAAACCACAGCAAAGGAAGCTCAAAAATTTACCAAAGTTCACCAATCACAATTGACAACATCCACGGAGAAATTGATTTCATCACGTGTGGGACATTTAGAATTATTAAAAGGATCAAGAAGACAGGTTGAAAGAGAAAACAAAGAAGCCAACAAGAACAAGAAATAATGAAATCAACTCATGAAATATTATCCAATTTCCCAGCAAAAACTGGGGTAGCTCTAGAGGAAAAGGCAAAGAACACTAACGAAACTACACAGTTGGTAGAACTAGATCAAATATTAAAACAGGTTGAAACTGATAAAAAAATAACGCAAATAACGTTTGATGGAGATGAAACAAATAGTCATCCAAAACTACGAGCCTTGGAGGAGGCAAAGAGCACAAAGAGACGTAAATAGACTGGTTCCTAATGCGAATGGATCTCTTTTTGGTGCTGTTATAAGTAAAACAAGATCGATCTTGACTTGATAATGTACATTTTCAGACTTTTATTTGTATAATATTTATTTTCTCTTGTGTCTTTAGCTGTTAAACAGGCATTGGCACATATGAAGCATCTTGAGCTTCCATTTCTAAATTCTTTCTTCTAATATGTGTCTCCTGTGATCTAACAAACCCAATTAGAGCCACACCAAAGACAGCAGTGAGAAGCAACAATAAAGTGTTGACTGGCCCTGGGTTCATGTTGAAATATTCATGTGTAGCCTTGTCCATTACCTGTTGCAAAATGTTGCACACTCCAGAGAAGGCTATGATTGCTCCGTAAACAGTGCCAAAATTGTCATACCCAAAAACCTTGGCACAGTAGTCACTAACTGCCGTATAGTACAAGGGTCTGTAAACGACAAACACCAAGATCCCCAAATAAGTAGCAGGAAGCCAGCTAACCAAGCCGGCAATCCCAATAATGACCGACAAGCAACACAAGATGATCAAAACCAGCATCGTGGTCATATTATCCAAAATGAGCCCAATCATTGGAATTGCAAACAACCCACCTAAAGGAAGTGCCAAATCGAAGAAATGGTTTATAACTGTTGCTAAATCTTCATCTCCATGGTATAAATACATCATCTGACTTTTTATCGTGGCAACGAAATAATTGATACGCAACATTTGTATCGTGGTGAATAAACACATCCCCCAAAACCACCATGAATTCAATTGTTGATTTATCGTGGCACCATGTAAAACACCAAAAACCCCACCCGAGGAGTGGATTAACTTAGTGTCTGCTTCCTGTTCGTACTGGGATTTCATTGATTGAAACGAAGCTCTCAGGGCGGTGGACTGTCTTCTGGTTTCTGGCACCGAGGTCCTTCGCATCAACAATGACGTTGTTTCCGAAATAGTCGGCTGGTGGTATTCTAAAGGTTCTGTTGGATACTCTCCTCCACCTCCTCCTGAGGAAGATTCCATTGATTGACGATCGCTGGGTGTTAACAAATCATCATCTAATGGTCTACCAGTTTCATCAATTCCCGTTTCTGCAATCTTGGCTAAGGTACCAACTGTCTTATATGATTCCCTTGGCATGATGAAAATCTGACACAAGAATATAAATAATGGCACCACTAAATACACCGAGAAAAATCCACTGATTGATAGTTGTTGGACATTAGTGTAATATAATCTGTAGAATAAGAACAATGCTGATGATGAGTCAAAGGCACCCGTCAATAGAGCCAAGATCAACCCCGAGTTTTTGGGGAAAGAGTTGGCTAGTTGGAAACAAGAAATAAATACGAACGGTCCAGAAAGTGCCAATAAAGTATACCCAGCTAAATAGCCATCGAATAAAGTCACCGAATGGGCATATTTCAAGCTTAGTGCTCCCAAGGCTAAAATAAATGATCCTATTATCCCAGTTATTTTTGGTCCATACGCATCCAATATTGAACCCACAGGCAAGGTAGATACATTGGTAACCATACATGCAACTGTGAATAGGAGATTCAATGCTAAATCTTGGGCTACACATTGAGCATCATTTGAGGACGACTTTGTGGACACATCACATTTATTTTGGTAGATATGCTGGGCTATGAGGACTGGTTTTATGGCAGCAAACCCAAATACAGTACCTGCGGCAAGTAGACACCATACAATAGCACATGTGATTTGTAGTATTCTTAGCGACAATGGAGCTAAACCCAGTCTCATTGTTGAAACAAGCTCAGTCTATTGGAGTTGTAGCTGATATGTAGTTGCTATGTAGTTGCTAGGTAGCAATGGTAGAATGGTTTTTTTATTGCTAACTTAATGACAGAAAAAAAAAATATACTACGCTAAGGAATAGCAACGTTATCTACTTTTTTTCTTAATTTTTGATTTTTGATTTTAGTGACAAACTTTAAAAAGGTAGATGCAATCTCTGAACTATTTATACTGAAGTACATGTATGTTTAAAGGGCGTACTCATAGAGGGACAGAAATCTCCATGATCTTTAATGGTTCAGATAAGTTTTAGTATTTTCCGGAACGAGCCGAAAGCGATAAGAATATTAATTTACATTGATAGATACGCACAGTACAGAAAACCATTTCTGCAAGTGTGTAAATGAATTTGTTTTATACAAGTAGTATACCATAAGATGAATATTTTTATTAGAATGGAGAGATGTCATCATCAACAGTTTTATACGCATGAGCAGCATTACTTGCTTTCAAGTATATATGATGGATGCAGATAGCGAACATATTTAACAAGATGAACCCAAACAATACGAAAACAAATCTCATTCCTGGTTGGTTATAAATTGGAGTAGGTTTCTTCTTATCACCCGAATCATCTGAGTTATCATTCAGATTATTGTTGTCGTTATTATTGTTGTCTTTATTATCCTTGTTATCCTTGTTATCCTTGTTATCCTTGTTATTATTATCATCACGTTCAACTAAGAATTCAAATGATCTTATTTCAATCTCGGCAGCACTATTGGTAGGAACAGCCTCAGGAGCAACAAAGTCTTCCACAGCCGGTTGGTTTTTGAAAACGTTGGTCAATTCATATGCGGGATTACTGTAGGAATATAGTAAGTATGTGGTAAATAGAATCACTGCAACCACAGCTAATTTCAACACTGTTTTAGTGCATTTCTTCTTTGGAGGAGTAATGGTAATGTCAAGACCCCTTTTTTCATTAATTGGAGATCCAAACATAAGTGCAACTGAATTTTTAATATTTGAACAGGAATATATTTATAAATCTATAGAGATAACCAATGAAAGATTATCCTTTACTATTTTTCTTGATAGCATCGAAGTGGATTTTTTTTTTAGTGTAAAAATTTTTTGACCCTTAAACCTCTCTCATATAATTTCATTAGAGTTCTAAAAATGGAAGTGTGTTTACATTTACTCCTTAAATGATATAGAAAGTAAAGTAACACAAAATGAGGTATCCACACGTCATGTGAATTTACGTAAGCAGAAAATTAAAAAAAAATGCGTGCATTAAAGTCAGAAGAAAAAAAAAAAATTTCATAAATAATTTCTCTCCAAACATCTCATCAACAGATCTCTGTGTATTTGAGAAGAACTATCGTTGGGTATTACGTTTTAAAGGTCACACAAGACATCACCTATCACTTATAGACAAAACCAAATACAAAAAAATAAACAAAAATAGATTCAAAATGTCCGGTATATTGTTTGAAGATATGTTCATCGTGGACTCCACCGATCCAGGAAGATACAACAAAGTATGCAGAATAACTGGCCATTCGTCAACATCCAAAGACATCGCCATCACATTAGATATAAATAGCGAATTGTTCCCAGTTCAAAACCACGACTCCTTAACCATCACATTGGCTTCATCTTTAGGAAATGAAGCTAGTATGATAACCTCCAATGGATCCTGGAGACCTCCTAAGGCAGACGATAAATCTTTGGCCGATGATTATGATTACGTTATGTATGGTACTGTGTACAAGTTTGAAGAAAGTAGTGATACTGACAAAATGTCTGTTTATATTTCATTTGGTGGATTATTAATGCGTTTGGAAGGTGGTTACCGTTCCTTGTCAAATTTGAAGCAAGAAAATGCTTATATTTTGATTCGTCATTATAAAGATAACTAAGATAACTCGGTTCTGTGACTACACGCAAATGGGAAGGTGAATATTAAAGGGAAATATAACATCTGAAATCAGAGGAGTCTATGTTACTAGCATTTTTTAGTGTATTATATTATATCTAGATTAAAAATAAATAAATAAAAAAAAAAGAGAGCAAAAAATATAAGAAAAGGAATTATTATCATAACCAGAAATGACTATGGAAGAGAGAGATAACAGTGTACAAGAAATACTAAGCACCAACATCTGTGTTTCTTTTTATCTTTGTAAGTTTACTTGCTTAGCTTTAATTCCAATTCACTCAAAAACTGAGGATTCGGTTTAGTGACATTAGCAAGGTTATCATCTTCTTGTACATCATTCGATTCACCATTCTCTTCTATACTTCCATTTAGATTCTTCTTGAGAAGTTTATTTTCGTTTTCCAAATTATAAATTCGATTAAAGCTTTCCTCTAATCTCAATTTTAAATCCTCTTTTGATAACGGATGTTGACCGTTTGAGTTGCGATTATTATTATCCCCGTCTGGTCGTTCTTTCTCATCTTCTTCGCCATAGCTTGTCAAATTTGTGCTTATCAAATCAGTGATACCTGATATATTTGACTGCACGGAGTTTAACGAATATCGATTATGGTTGCCATTACTGTTACTGTTACGCATTCTTTTATTCAAAGCTTCCAATGATTTTTGATTATACGTTTCGTAACTTGACGGTGGTAGTATATTGAGATAATTATCATCATAAGAAGTGACGTTACCGTTGTTGACTGTAGAAGAAGATCTCGAATGTAAGGAATTGGCCGAGTGTCTATGAGGTGCTTTGTTTTGTTGTTGATCATTTTCAAATACTGTTAATAATCCCAATTGCAAACCAGTTGACAATCTTTTATATTTTTTATCTTTATTATTTGAAGTAGGGTTTGTGTTGTTGTTGGTATTGTTGGTATTACTATTATTGTTGTTGTTGCTGTTATTGTTGGATACAATGGGAGAGGAAGTTGGTGTTGTTGGTGTAGGTAATGACTGTGGAGGTGGTAAGGAAAATCTCTTTTTCAAAGATGAGTTGTGGAATGATTTCAAATTGAATGATTGCGAAGTACTCGATGGTGAAGCAGATAAATTGGACATCGTAGAAGGTGATTGAGGAACGATGTAACTCGGATTCAATTCTCGATTCAAATCATATAATGTCGATTTGTATAGAGTCTTGACATGCTCTAATTCGTCTTTGAATTGGTTGAAAATCATTAGCTTTTCCTGTTGTTCATCTGAGTTGTCCAAATTTTCAATTGAGCGATTATATTTTTGGAAATACTTTACATTGGTTGTCAAATTAGACAATCTTGCAATCAAAGTGTCAAGATTCAGTTGGGAGGTCAAACTTGAATTCACATCATTGTTGCCTGATGGAACATCACCACTGACACCACGGACACCATCAGCACCAGCACTAATTGCACATTTATTCAAATCTTCAAACTTTTCAAATAATCCATTGATATTTGTTAAAGTTGAATTGTGGTCAGACAAAATGTCATGTACCATAGTTAGATGTGACAAATCAGAGGTCCACAATGGATTAAGGGGTTCCCCATTGCCCATCTCAAAATCATCCATCAATTTCAAAACAAAGAAGTTGGCACTGGGTAGTTCATTGATAGTGAGCAATTGACAAATAAATAACTTTCTTAAATTATCAAACTTATTGATATGGTGACCAAGGACTCCAAGTGAATTTTTCTCATCGTCTTGCACGTCAACATCTTGGTTCAACACAAAATCGATGTTGACATTATTGATGGTACAATATTGTTCAAATAAACTCCCATTCAAATATGGTAGTAGCTTGGCTATCGAGCTTCGCAAATTCAAATTCAAAAACTCCAATGAATTCAACAAATGATTCAGTAATGATCTGTGGTCTTTATTGGATACAAGGTTCAATTGCTCTCCCCTTAGGTTGTTGTAATAAATAATTAATTTTTTATTGATTTTGTAATTAAGCATTAAGAATTGTTGTAGATTTTGTAAGATTCTAGTTGAATTGATTATAATTTTAAATTTTCGAACTTTTATAAGTTTCACCGAAATGTAGACAATAATTTTAAACATCCTCAATTGGAGATGCAATGGGAGATAATTGGGCACTTGGTTGTAGTACAATTGTTGTTGCTTGAGCAAGAATATAATCATATTGATCACTAATATTATAATTTTCATATTATTGTATTTGAGGTTGTAGTTCAATTTGTATTGTCTGTCAAGCACATATAACTTGGTCCCATCGTCATTAAGTGAATAACTGTACACATCGGATGGGTTGTGGATATCAGCAATATTTGTTTTAAGTAGGATTTGTAAACTAGATTCATTTTTGGATAATATCATCGAGTCTTCCAACAAGTTAGACACAATCAAATTATATTTGAACTTTTCCCAGAATTCACCCAATTTATGTTCTAATGACAAGTACTTGCTCATAAATTTGGAAAGGTTTTCGGTGGTGGGCGATATGTGATCTGGAACGTACGTGTCATAATAATACTGAAAATCTTTATGGCTGGATTGTGAGTTGACCAGGGTGATGCTGAATTTCCTTTGGTTTTGGTAGTGGTTACGGGTCTGCCGAGGTATAAAGGGCGCATGCGGAGGCGCTAACAGGAAAAAGTCGTCATGTAATTGATGGTAATTGAGATTGGTGTGTTGATTATCATTATTCGCTGTAGATGCAGATGTTGACGTGGAAGTTATTGATGGGGATAATAGTATTGCACCTGTGTTAGTTTTGCTATTTGCCGGTGTGGGGTTTTCGATACCCCAATCACTGATCTCACTATCCAATTGTTGTAGGTCAGTGCTGATTGGATTTAGTAGGGTATCTTTGAGTTTGTTCTTCGAGGGTGTAGTAGCATTGTTATTGTTATTATTGTAGGATGGGAATAAGTAATTCGATAGTGGATTCAATCTATCAAAATTCATATTTCCAGTATTTCATAGAATCCAGACACTATTTTCATTGAACAAGGGGAAAATAATAAAGAATGAGGTTGATTGGGTATTAAAGACTTCGTGATAGATTAACTAATTAAAAAGAAAATGACTACTCCAAAAGCAAAACAAATGAAGTTTAAAAGGAACGGAAAAAGAGAATGACACAATCTATCAATTAACCAGTCAAACAAAAAAAAAAAAAATCAAACTTGTAGTTTAAAATAACAATCTCTTCTGATTTTGGGGTTGTTTTGATTACTTTAATATTTTTTTTTTCTCTTGTATTGTTGTGTAATATTATTGATTAACTAATTGAGTAAAAAAAAAAAAAAAAAAAAAAAA
>JAKTVF010000092.1:21816-44314 GCA_030557055.1 Candida tetrigidarum
ATCCATTGTTGGGTTGTATATAGTAATGTGAAGTGTTGCAAAAAAAAAAAAAAAAAAAAAAAAAAAAAAAAAAAAAAAAAAAAATATAAAATAAAAAAAAAATCTCTTTTTTTTTTGGGGTTTTTTTTATTATTTTAAATTTTTTTTTTTTTTTTGTTTTTTTTTTAAATATTTTTGTTTAAAAAATTAAATAAAAAAAAAAAAAAAAAAAAAAAAAAATCACGTGGAAATCCAACTGCATATACTAAAAATTCCAGTCTAAGAGTGAAACAATAGAAATTCTCGGGATAATGTTTTTGACAAAATTGATACAAAACGTGCCTATAGCATATTTAGTGTATATTCTTTATTATAAGTCGTTTAACAGTCAACACTTCATATACAGTAAGTTGTTATGTGCTACCGAGAAAACCCCTGTAAATTTTTGTTTGTCTCTTTAAGCGTATGCAGACAGACACACAGACACGGACAAAGAAAAAACAAAATTTCATCTGCAATTCTTAGACTTTATCTCTTTGTATTTAATGGAACTGAATACCAAGCATCATCGTATGATCCAGGTACTGGATTCTTCTCCTGAAAAACCTCCCAAACTGTATTGAACAGAAGGACTTCCTCTTTTGGGATATTGATAAGCTCTGCGCGCTGCATCGCTGATCTTTCATGTCGCGTTTGCAAAAACAAAAATGGCGAACGAATGCTAACATATTAATTTATTTATTACACCTCTATATAAGTAGAATTAACCATAACCAGGACCTGATCCCATCAGACTCAACCAATCAGTAGTGATGGTTTGTCCGGCATCATCGTTTCCACCATCGCCATTGCCGTTATCAAGTCCACCTCCCAATTCAAGACCATCAAACGCATTCATCTGCATGCGTTGTTGTTGCTGTTGCTGTTGTTGTTGTTGTTGACGAGAAAGAGGACCCATATTTGGTGGTTGTTGCTGGTTGGGTGTCATTCCAAATCCCAATCTCTCAGAGGGTGTGTTGAATTGCGGATTGTTTTGACTTTCATCCATATTATTACTAGTAAACTCTTTAAAGTCATCCAAAAGCAAATTTCCCAGGAAAAAAGCGTCATCAAGTAGGACATTAGGTTCTTGTTTGTTTGAAACATTTTGTTGCTGTTGAGCAGGAGGAGCAGATTGAGGTGGAGGAGGTGGTTGCGATTGGTTTTGTGGAGGAGGAGGTGGTGGTGGCTGTTGTTGTGGAGGCATTGATGATGGACCCGGTGGATACATTCCTGGATTTTGCACAGGAAACATACCCTCAAATGATGGTTTTCTTTCAGGTGGAGGGGCAGTGAACGATTGCGTGGCGTTTGCCTGTCTCATAGGTGGACCCTGTTTCTGTGTTTGACTGGGCTGCCTTCTTAACTGTTGTTGTGGAGTTTGTTTTCCATGTTTAGCAGGAACAGATTGTTCATTTTGTTGCTGTTGCTGTTGTTGTTGCTGTTGTTGTTGGTTCTGGCTATTCATGAACCTTTGCCTTTGTAAATTACTCTGATTTTCCATTTGTAACAAATTCATCAGGTACTCGTCTGTAGAATGTCTATGCAACTTAGGAGAAACAGCTTTACTACCTGGAGTTGGTTGCGTTTGTGGAAGTGGTTGGCTCTGAGGCATAGGCTGCGGCGATTGATGCGACGGTTGCCCATTAGCATTCACAATAGGTGACCTCCCCATTTGGTTTCGTTGTTGCTGTTGCTGCTGTTGCATTTGCATATGCTGTTGCATCTGCTGTTGTTGTTGCTGTTGGAATTGTAACTTTAATTGTTGTAACCGGGCTTGTGACTGTAACTGATCCATACTTGGAGATGCTTTTGATTGCAAGTTTGTATTTTGAGGACCCATATGACCTACTGCAGGAGATTTGTTTGCTATATTCTGTTGCGATGCCTGAGGTGCTTGCTGTTGCTGCTGCTGCTGTTGTTGCTGCTGTTGTTGCTGCTGCTGCTGTTGTTGACGGGATGCTATTATACGTTGCTGCTGCTGTTGTTGTATTAGTGCCTGTTGTTGCAATCTTTGCTGTTGTAATTGTTGTAATTGCTGTTGCAGTGGTTGCTGCTGTTGTTGTTGTTGTAATTGTTGTTGCTGTTGAAACATTCTCTGTTGTAAAATCATCTGTTGTTGTGGGGTTAACATTCTTTGTTGATTCATCATTGGGTTCGAACTCTGGTTCACCGAAGATTGTAATGACCATAGTAAACTCCACCATTCGTCTAGGAATGTATTATCATTTTGCAAATCGGAATTCCCCAAGGAGAACACTCCATTCGGTGTTTTGGGTATATTATTATTACATTCTCTTAGTAATGCTTCTGCTGATTCATCTAACCCATTAGTTTTGAAATAATTGTACAAATGGCTCAACAATAATTGATGGGCATTTGTTGATTCTTTATCAGAGACTGACATGGACCCAGATTGGTAATTTTGCTGTTGTCGCTGTGGAATTTTCGACATTTTAAATTTGTGGCTATTAATGCTATGATGGGATTATATTTGCATGGACACAGTTAAGACAGCACTGTAAGAACTAAAAAAAAAAAAAAACAACAACAAATTAAATAATGTATTAAGGGAGTATTAAGATTATGCTTGATGAAGAAACCCTTTGCTGGATATGGACAAAATAATAGCTAAACCAAACTTTGTTTTTTTTTAAAAGAAAAAAAAAATTAACGTCCGAAACAATTATACAAAATAAATAAATATGATAAGTAAATAATAATATTATTAAAACTAGTAATAATAATAGTCGTGGTAAGTAGTGGTAGCTAAAGATCTAGATTTGTCTATATTTCAAACGAAAATTTTTTTTCATGTGAAATGAAGTGATTTTCAAGGTTTTGATATATTTATTCTACTTTGTCTCTGTCTCTCTCTCCCTCACCCAGCGTTGTGTGTGTGTGTGTGTATTTTTTTTCTCTCGTATTGTTTGAACGCCTTTGCTTATTTGAACGATTTGAAATTTTGGCGAAAAACTGAAAAGCAAGAAAATCCAAGTTGAAATTTAGAAATAAACTTAAGTAACTACAAGAGAAGAAACCTTAATTGTTATTTATTTGTTTGTTTTTTTGGTAGTGGGGGTTATCCACAGAAAATGTTGGTGGTTTTCCAAGAAACTGGCCGGAGGAATTGAAGAATCAATAATCAAATACCAGAAAAAGTGTTTAAATAAGAAGAGGAATTTTTTTTTTTGTCCAACCTGCATCCTCTCTCCCTCTCTTATTTTTTTGTTTATTTGTGAATTATTTTAATTATTTCTTTGTGTACATTTTTGTGTGTCTGTTGGAGTCCAAGTGCTCATAACTGCAGAATCATAAATGCCTTCTACTCTTTCAGCTCTTGGTTTGCACAAAGCACGCAGGATAAAATTTTCTATGCAACATTGATGGCATAAGCTCAACATTTGCCGAAGTATTTTACTGACACGCTTTTATTTTTATTTTTATGTGTATTGTTCTTTTTCTCTATTTCTATTTATTACTCCCGTCATCCTGTACAATACATTATTATTTTCATACGTCGTGGCAAAGGTAGTGTCACTTTTTTAAGCCGTTTTTTAATCACAACTGCTCGTGCTGAATATGTCGCCAAATGCGCAGCATCAGATAAGAACATTTACAAGATGACACAAAAATTTACTTGGTCCAAAACAAAATAAAAAAAAAAATATGACATTCTTTTATATGTGTGTATATATATATATATAAACTCTAATATGCACTGTGTCCAAACTCATCAAATATTAATTGCTAGTAGATAATATTAGCTCTCGTCGTAAAATAATAATAAAAATAAAAATAGAACTAAAATTCACTTTGTATGTGTGTATACAAGATTGCCCTATGTTGACTTTCATTCCTCCACTTGTTTAGCGACCCCTGAAGTTCCCAAATGGTCCTTCGGGGGATATTCCCCTCTCCATTTTATCTTGTACCTTGGCTAAGAATTCCTCTGGATAGCTATGGGAGTCATATATTGGAACCAACTGATTCACAAACCAATCTCGTTCATAGTAGATGCCATGAATCATCAAATTATCCAAATTCACAAACATTATAGTGAGATACTCAATAATTGGATCTAACTGGTGTACTATATAAGTAGTGATCAAGTTGTCAATATTCATTTCATCAACCCCGAGTGGATCACCCTCTAAATCACATGAACAAGATGCGGGATCAGAATGAAAATTAGTATGCAACGTATGTGGTTGTCCCTTGTTTATAGGATACTTGTTATAATGGAAAGTTTGCTCCTTGATGGGGATGCATACCTCTCTGTCAGCTTGTAGTTTCCCTAGTATGTACCCAATAGACATATAATATGTGGTATCCGCCGTGTCATCTATGCGGCTGTCGAAAAATTCATCCTTTAATGTCTGTAAAAGTAAGTGACACCCCCAACATTTACAAGTATGCAATAGGGATTCCATGAAATCGGGTTTATAATAAACAAAGGAGGTAAAGAAATCTGGCAACTGCAACGTCTTCAATTTGGTCAATAATGGCAACTTGTCATTGTTAATGAAAAAACTCAAAAAGAATGCTTCCATCAAATGCTCATTCAACTTGTTCAATAAATAATTGGACAACCCCAAACTGCTATCAAACATCTTGAACCCTGGGGTCGTGAAATCAATAGTTAAACGCAGCAAATTCGCCAAGGTTTTAATAAAACTTCCCAACGGTGTCAAGATGTTTTCCATCTGTTGGTGTGGTCTCAACCACTCCATGTTCGGATACGATTCAACCTCAAAGTTCACCAAATTGGGCAATCCGTTGTTCTTCTGAGCAAAGTCTTCAAACTTCTTGAAGAATGTTTCATAACAATTACACAAATTGTCCCGATGTTCATTGCAGTCGACTTTCAAGTATAAGTGGGTCAAATACGTCAAATCGATTTTTTGTTCTATTATATCGAAATCCAACTTCTTCCCCGTATTTAAATCGTTATCATCAGTGTCATCAATACGATCATTCAAAAACAAGTGAAGGTCGTCATTCTCGTCAGAGCCGCCACAACGGTTGTGTCGGTGAAAGACAGTTAGCCCTTTCAATTTCAATTTCATATTAGGGGAGCTTAGCTTAATCTTTTCTAAAATGGAGAGCCCCATTTGTCTAGAAGTGGAGCAGGTTAGCGTGAACAATGAGTTGAAGGTATCGTACGGGCTCTTCGACAAGTCCATATCCATATCCGCGATGTCCTGGTCTTCAAGCATCAAGAATAAATTCGTCAAATTGGGCGGTATTACCGGTGTCACCAACTGTGACGGCTCAGTGATCAACAACTTAAACATCTTTTGTCTCACATTTCTCAACAGGAAAAAGTCCGTCAACTGACCAACGCCTTCTCCGAAATCAACAAATGATATATGCAAAAAGCTCAAATTGTTGGACTGTCGAAACATATGTAATATCTGGCTTTGTGTGACTTTCAACGTGTCGCTTCCCAGAACCTCGTAACTCTTATCGAATACAAAATACTTTACCAACTGGAATATGGTCTCATTATGGCGGACAGTATTCACAAACTTGTGCAAATTGTGTAACTTCATAATCAACGAACTATCCATGTACACCATACCGTTTTCTGATATATACTTGTGAGAATCACCACGATATTTAACCGGAAACTCCGCATCCAAGACAACCGTGATTCGTCGGTAAAGCTTCTCCATAGCTAAACCGTAGATTTGGGAACAGGTCAACAGTAGTCGAACCAAATCAAACTGATCGACATATTCTAGTATTTTCTGGATAATAAATGGCGGGAAAATGGATAGTAAGGAGTTGGGAGGATGTATAGTGCTTTTTCCAATGATGCTACTGGGACTACACTGGGGATCATTTTGCGCCGTAATAGTGTGGCCACTGGAAGAGGTGGTGCTTGATGGACGTGGATCGGCTATGGTTAACATGTGGATGGTTGTGAATGTATGGCAAAAAGTGGTTCGCTTCTTTAAAGACCTCTAAAAAGCGTCTTTCAAAAATGTAAAAGGAAAAGTATAATGATGTAAACTAGATTAAAAAAAAAAAGAAGAAGAATAAAATATAGTTAGATAAAAAAAAATAGGGGAACGATGATTAATTGGTTGTAAAAATCAAAGAGAGCAAAGCAAAGAAAAAAAAAAAAGAAAGCAACGGAAATGTGTGTGAGTGATATTTGAAAAATAGGAGTAAACCTGTAATTTCCCACTATGTAATTAATTACATATTATATTTTTTTTTCTTTCATCCCCCACTAAACTAAACGAAACGGAAAAAGAATAAAAAAAGAAAAAAAAGTAAAATAGTAAAATGAAATGAAATTAATTAACTAGACAACAGAACTATGGTTACACAAAAAATTATGTTACATATTCACCTTGTCTATACATACAAATTTATATACTTACACAGCTATATGCTTACAACTTGTTACCAAGGTTGACATGGATCGCTTTGGCTTGTGTGTACATAGATAAACCATATTCACCCAACTCTCTACCAACCCCAGATAACTTGACACCACCAAATGGAACGTGGAGGTCGGAGTCATTAGAAGAATTGATCCACACCATACCGGCTTCGATGTCTGCAGCCATGTTGTGAGCAACAGTGATATCTTTGGTGAAAATAGCCGCACCTAAACCATAATCGGTTTGATTGGCATATTCAATGGCTTCTTCATCGGTGGAAAATTTACCAATGGCAACAACAGGACCAAAGATTTCTTCATTGACAATTCTCATTTCTGGCTTGATATCAGCGAAAATAGTTGGTTTGATGAAATATCCCTTGGCCAAGTTACCTTCAGTGTTCTTTTCACCACCCAACACACAGCGGGCACCTTCGTCTTTACCAATCTTGATATAACTCAAAATCTTTTCTTCTTGCATTTTAGATACTTGAGGACCAACAATGGCATCGTCATCCCACATGTCACCTTGCTTATATTCCAGTTTGACATGAGCAGCATATTCTTGGATAAATTTGTCGTAGATGGATTCGTGCACGTAGATACGAGAAGTAGAAGTACAGATTTGACCTTGGTTGCTCATAATACCAACGGCTCCCCATTTGACAGCTTGGTCCAAATCAGCATCGCTTCTAATAATCAATGGGGATTTACCACCACATTCCAATGTGCATGCCTTCAAGTTTTCTGCAGCCAATTTCTGGATAATTTTACCAGTGGCAGTGGATCCAGTGAAGGCAATCTTGGCGATTTTCTTGTGTGAAGCCATGGCAGCACCAGCAACTGGACCCAACCCGGAGACAATGTTGATAACACCTGGTGGGAAACCGGCTTCGACAATCAATTGGGCAACGAACAACATACTCAATGGGGTGATTTCACTGGTTTTCAAAATAACAGTGTTACCAGCAGCAACAGCAACAGGGATCTTCCAGAATGCCATGGCCAATGGGTAGTTCCATGGAACAATTTGACCACAGACACCGAGTGGTTCATGAATGGTATAAGCAAGCTTTTTTGGGTCGTTTTGGATAACTTTACCAGTAATCTTATCAGCCCAGCCTGCATAATATCTAGTGACACCGATACATTCGTCGACATCATAAACTGCATTGGTGTTTCTGGTCTTACCTGAATCCCAAGCTTCTATAGCGCCAAGCAATTCACGGTTTTTTTCTAAAATATCGGCAAGTTTAAATAAATATTCCCCTCTTTCAACTCCAGTGAGTTTCTTCCATGATTTGAGTGCTTTTTGTGCAGCTTCAACAGCAATGTCGATGTCATCTGCATCTGCGGCATAGACTTCACCATTGACTTCGCCGGTAGCTGGATTAATGGATTCTAAGGTTTTGCCTGATTTGGATGGGACAAATTCGTTATTGATAAATAAACCAGTTGGTTGTGTGAATTTAGTACCATTTGGTAAGGTAACGTCGAATTTTAATGGAATTGTCATTGTATTTGTGAATTTGTGAATTGAGGGAGAAAACAAAAAAGTGATGAAAGGAAAGTCTATTGGGAAAAGAAAAGAATAGGAAGGATATGATAAAAATAAAATTCAATACCTTAGAGACAATGGTTGATTTAAATACAATTCCCAATTCTAGGGATCAGAATTTGACTTTTTTTTTTTTAATGCATTCGGGGTATGGTGGGGTGGTCGTGTTGTTCTTCCTATCTGAGAAAAGAAACCCGATGCGCTTAGTTGATTTTTTTTTCTTTAACCAGAAGTATCTCCAATTGCGCGCTCGGTAGAATTATGTATATCAAGCATACATACACACGATTCAAAGATAAAAAGGAGGTAATGAGAGTATAGGAGATATAGATAGGAAAACAACATCAACCCTTGCACATTACTCACTGTGATATAGGTTACTGTTAGTGAATCGCTTTCAACCTCGTCTCATAGCTGTATGGTTCACTTGAAGTTATCGCGAAATGGTTTGAACCCGCTTATAATTCTTCCCAAATAGGAAGGTAATTCCCGAGTACTATTAATTTTTTTTTTTCTGGTTTTTATTCAACTGTTCGACCCACCCAGCTATACTTCAAAAAACAACTACAAACTAAAACATACAATTTTGACAAGGACATGCACCACTTCCATTGTCCCTTTATTTTTTTTCTGTAGAAAGAAAAACTAACTGCCTCCCCACATACAACTGTTATGAACGCTTACGATAAGAAGTAGGGGGCTGTAAGATACACACAAACAAGGAGTCAAAATCTGGTTGACCGAGGTCAAAAATAATTCCAACAACATAAGTGCCATGCGGCACAACTATGACGAAATCGATGAATAATGGCTGATAAACAATGACTCATATCGACAACGAAAAAAATTCACCTCCGATAAGTAATATTTTCTCTTTTTTATTTACCTTTCAATCAAGACTTGATCTTATTATTTCTTCTTTAACGATAACGACAACTACAACTAATGGATTTTTCAATTTTTGCCAACCAGAGTCCAGCTCACAATGATTTCCGTAGTGATACTTTCACTACCCCAACTCCGTCAATGATCCAATCATTAGCTCAAACCACATTGGGAGATGCAGTGTACAATGAAGATGCCAAGACAATTGAATTAGAAGAAAAGGTAGCCAAATTGACAGGCAAGGAAGCTGGGTTATATTGTGTGAGTGGAACCTTATCAAACCAGATTGCTATCAGAACTAATCTTTCCCAACCACCATACAGTGTTCTTTGTGATTACCGATCTCATATTTACGTCGATGAAGCTGGTGGGTTGGCTACATTGAGTCAAGCAATGGTCCAACCTTTGAAACCGTCCAATGGAGAATATTTGACCCTTGAAGATATCGTCGAGAATGTTATTGAGGATGATGGAGAGATCCATGCAGCTCCTACCAAGTTAATCAGTTTGGAAAATACTCTTCACGGTATGATTATGCCAATTGAAGAAATTGAGAAAATCAGCAAATTCTGTCGTGACAACCACATCAAATTACATTTAGATGGTGCAAGATTAGTAAATGCATCAGTCGAGACTGGCATCCCAATTTCTGAATACTGTAAGTGGTTCGACAGTGTTTCCGTTTGTTTGTCCAAAGCACTTGGTGCACCAATTGGTTCAGTGCTTGTTGGAGACAAAAAATTCATTGCCAAGGCTAATCACTTTAAGAAACAACAAGGAGGTGGTATCAGGCAATCTGGTCTTCTTGCATCTATGGCCATTGTAGCAATCGATGAAAACTTGCCAAAACTCAAACAAACACATGAAAGAGCTCAAGAATTGGGTAAATTATGTGATGAAAATGGAATAATCTTGGAACATCCAGTGCACACCAATTTTGTGTTTGTAGATATCAAGGCAAATAAAATTAAACCGGATAAGTTGATTGAAATTTCAGACAAACATGGCGTGAAAATTTATTCCGGACGTGTTGCTTTCCATTACCAAATATCTGAAGAATCATTCGAAGCTTCCAAGAAGGTTATTTTAGAAGTGGCTCAATATGCTAAAGAGCACCCTTATGAAGGTAAAGACAGTTTCAGATTTTACAGCAGTGAAAAGAAGTAGTTCAATAGCATTATTGTAGAAGTAACTAAATCCAAAAAAATTAAACTATAAGAAAAAAAAAATTTTAACAACATTTATTCAAATTGTAGTACTAACAGAAAAGATTAGAGAGTTTATTTATTGTGTTCACCGTAAGCCTTGGTAGCATAGTGACCATCAATACAGATGATATCTTGTGGTCTGTACTTGTAGGTCTTGTCAAAGTATTCACCCAAGATTTGTTTGACACCATTAGCGTATCTAGCTTGAGCATCCAAGGAAGTACCAGAGACATGGACAGTCATGGCGTTACCATAAGCAACACCGTATGGGTTGTGCATGGTTCTCCATGGCATATCCTTTGGAGCTGGTTGGACTGGCCAGACATCACCACCATAAGCAATGTGTCCAGAGTTGACAGCTTCAGCAACATCTTCTGGAACAGTCAAAGCACCTCTAGCAGTGTTAACCAAGTAAGAACCTTTTCTCATCTTGGAGATCAAAGCCTTGTTGACCATACCCTTGGATTTTTCATACAATGGACAGTTAAGGGTGACAACATCAGCGGCAGCAAACAAGTCTTCCAAGTTTTCAACTCTTTCAACGATGTTGTCGACGTCATTGAACAATTTGGAGGCGTCGTTCAATTTCTTGACAGCAGCATCTGGCAAAGCTTGGTAGTCGTAGTACAACAATTTCTTTGGGTTGAAAGCAACCAATCTTTCCAAAATTCTGTAACCAATTCTACCAGCACCGACAGTAGCGATAACTTTTCCTTCAATGTCAAATTCATCCTTGGCAACAGCAGCAATGTCCCAGCCACCACTGGTTGCTTGATGGTGACCTTCACCATAGTTTCTGAGCAAGATCAACATGGTCATGACGGCGTGTTCAGCAACAGAAACAACATTGGAACCAGTGACTTCCAAGACAGCAATGCCTCTTTCGTTAAGAGCATCCAAATCATAATGGTCAGAACCAACACCAGCAGTGATACAAAGCTTCAATCTTGGTGCTTTGGCGATTCTGGATCTGGTGACATAAGCTGGGAAGAATGGAGTGGTGATGATAATTTCAGCGTCTTCTAAGTGACTGTCAAAAGCTGAAGTTGGTTCTGGGTCTTTATCATCAGTGGTGACCAATTCATAACCATGTTCTTCAACAAGTTTACGAATACCCAATTCGTTTTCAATAGTACCTAATAATCTTGGTTCTTCTTTAGCGTGTTTACCACCAGCGTAAAGAGCCATTAATACCTTTGGTTTACCCATTTTGTTTTCGATTTAGTAGTAGTTTGTAGTTGTTTGCAGTAGTTTGTGTTTATCAATCAAGTGATTGTTAGTGATGAGAGAACAGAAAGTAAAAATAATTCGAAATTTCATGGAATAATTCAAGGGATATTTATATTGTCTGGATTACATTCATCCCCACTATAATGAAACAAGGCATTAAAGGGGGGTAACCTCTCGGAGTGGGATATTTTAGCGAAGAAAAAAAAAATCAAAAAGAGCAATAGTATTTCGCAACAATAATTGGGGAAACCCAATATCACATTGTTTAGAGTCGTGTCTGTGCGGGAATTCTGTGTCTTCCGAGCCAAACTAAATAACGCGGGAATGCAATTTTCCAGTTCATACCTGTTACCAAGTTTGCGGAGTTTAATAAGTATGAGTTCCAAATATAAATGACATTACTAATGGATTAATTATAATTGATTCATATAGACAGTATGTATAAGAACTCGTCCGACTGTGTATAAGAGGATTGATGATTCTAGAGATTGATTTCTGTGTGTTTTTTTTTTTGCGGAGTTTTTAAACAAAATATAAACTAAATGGAATATAGCTCCAATCAAAATTATACACAGCCGCAATTAAACATAGCAAATTAAGGATACTCTTGATTCTTGGTATAGATCAGGATATACTTTTGTCCTATTTCATATATGATACACCCGAGCGATTTTTTTTTAGAAGAATGTCACGAACCCCCCCTTTTTTTTCTATTATTGGTTGTGTGTTCATTGCAACGCTGGTTTTATTTTTTTTCTCTCTTCTTTCAATTCCAAATTGCCTATAATTCGCGCGCGAATAAATTATTCACTGTGGGGAAATGGAGATTAGTCTCCTATTCAATGGGGAAATCTCTCCTGACAATGAATGTATATTATCGTAGGTAATCCTTGCCTATTACATCATTGTTTGTTCCCTCTCCTTACACATTCCATCACTTGAAACTGATTAGGTTATATGAATATATATATTTTTTTTAAAAATACTACTTAGATGAATAAATAAAAGAACATGCAAAAAAATCAAATCTGCTCAGAGAGATAGGTTTTTACATCCAATGCAAAAAAAAAGAACCCCACACATGACCAAATCATCTTATTATTCTAGGGACTACGCATCTATATGTCTGCTTCAGAGTCTTTTCTTTTTTTCTTTTTTGTATGTTTTAGTTCAACCATAGACTAGACTAGACTAGACTTCTTTCCTTAATCAAAGGCTAATTGTTTCTTGACTTCAGCGATAGCTTTACCTGGGTTCAAACCTTTTGGACAAGTGTTGGTACAGTTCATAATGGTGTGACATCTGTACAAGGACATGGAGTTTTGTAACATAGCTTTTCTGCTAGCAGTGGCTTGATCTCTTGAATCAATCAACCATCTGTAAGCTTGCATCAAAACAGCTGGTCCCAAGTATTGTTGTTGATTCCACCAATAAGATGGACAAGAAGTGGAACAACAAGCACACAAGATACATTCGTACAATCCGTCCAATTTAGCTCTGTCTTCAATACTTTGCAAGTTTTCTCTACCGTCAGCTGGGTTAGATTCTCTTTGCAAGTATGGCTCGATGGATTTGTATTGCTTGTAGAAATGAGTCAAATCTGGAACCAAGTCTCTAACAACAAACATGTGTGGCAATGGGTACACTTTCAAGTCTTTGGATTCGTCTTGATCTATACGGCACAAACAAGCCAATGTGTTTCTACCGCCAATGTTCATGGCACAAGATCCACAAATACCTTCACGACAAGATCTTCTCAAGGTCAATGTGGCGTCTTGTTCGTTCTTGATTTTCAAAAGAGCATCCAAAACCATAGGACCACATTTGTTCAAGTCGACCTCATAAGTTTGCATTTTTGGTTGAACTTCCGGGGTATCTGGGTTCCATCTGTAAATTTGAAATTTCTTTACTCTTGGAGCTTGTTCAGTAGCAGCAGTGGCTAATGATCTGACGCTGAGTTGAACAGATTTTTGTTGACGAAGGATAGATCTAAACATGTGTAAACAAGAATGTGGGTTGGAAGAATTGAATACTTGACAAAGAGGAAAAGGTGATGTTCAAAAAGTTTTTTTTTGGCTTGTTTCGTTTTTTTTTTTTTTTTCTGTCTTTCTTTTCTTATTATTGGTGGTTTTATTATTACAGTCCTTAATTTTCGTTTGTTTTTTCTTTTGTTAGTGAATTTGGCTCTTTTTTTTTTGTTCCGGGGGATGAAAATATGTGTGCGTTTTACAAATTGCCATTATCTTATTGGTTGAGACAGAAAAAAAGAAAACAACAAAACCAAACCAAAGTGACTGCTATAAGACTAAAAAAAATCCAACTCATTCAATACTCAGAGAGAATCAGATCTACACATGAATTACTGACTAACATCCTCTCCACCCTGATTATATATGATAATGGGTATATAGGTTACATAGTGGACAGCAGATAGAGACTGCTTGTCATGTGCGGATATACTGCTAATGATAGTGCGATAATTTTTTTTTTCTTGTTTTCTCGGAGAATAAAGGAACCAGCTTCATACATCATGAGTTTCGTTGCTGGTTGAGTCTGTAAGTTGAATAGTGAGTAAGTAAGTAAGTAATATGGTAGATGAGAACATTGCTCATAAACAATTGTTATACCAACTTGACCATCATCGATTTTGCAATGTTAGGATTATTTGTGTAAAAAGTTCGATTTGGCAAAGGGTCCGGGGTATTTTAAAGTGGAAGGGAAACATGTTGTTGATAGCTCCAAATCACGTGATACAAACTTGCCCAGAGAAAAATAGGAGAGGATATTCACAACGTCAATTGTATTGAAAAACACGTCAATAAAGGATGAATGAATCTTCTCTCTTAGTTCTAACGGTCATATCAGCATTCCGAAACTTGCCAACAGAGATATTAGACGAGGATTTCTTCCACTTCTATACCACAAAGGAACTACTGAATCAGGTGTCCAAGGAAGTGAAAATAAAAAACCAAATGGACTTCAATGTCTATGATTGGGAAACTACAAATTGATGTTACCCAAATTTACAAACTTGGAAAAAAGCACGGAAATAATCAAAGTAGTAGCGGAAATGAATGTTGTTTCGTTTTGTTGGATGGTGAGCTAGAAATATAATTAGGTAAATAACACAACATGAATACAATTAACATCTCGACTATTATTATAATGTGCCACATAGGAATAAACAAGTAGATTCAGATACACAATCAAAACAAGTAAAATAATAAATAATACATTACCGACTCAAATAAACCGTGATTGTGAAGTAATCGGTTTCATAAAAAGTTCAAAAAAAAAAAAAAATCGGAAAAAAATGGGCTGATTAAATGAAAGGTAAATCGCAAATAATACTTTATTTAGTTTTGTGCATGGGGCACCAACCGGAGTTCCGTCTCTTTTTGGTTATTGGTTGAGTTGAAAAAAATAATTATAACCACAACCCGTTGGTTCCTGAAGGAACGAAAAAACACGGAAAAAACACGGAAAAAACAAAAGACTATTTGTTTGTTAATAATCTCAAAAGGTCTTTGTATACAAGGCTGGTTAAGAGAAATCGAAAAAAACACTTGTGGTATTAGGGAGCACGTCTGTTATTATAAATAATAGCAGGGCACACAGTTGCACTTTAATGTTACTATTAGTTTTGGCTAACAAAGTCAGGAATGCAACATGAGGTGATGTGGAGGTGGATATAAATTGTTGTTCCTGTGCCTCCCCCACTTGTTCTTGTGTGTGTGCATGTGTGTGTGTGTGTAGTAAAGTGCTTTTTTACCCTTTCTATGAAAAGTCATCACAAGTACTGATATTTTTTTCAACACGGTTGAAAAATGTAAATTATAAAGCCGAAGTAATATTATTTTCGATTTTGTGTAACAGTATCTGTATGTTTCAGATTTTTCTATTTTAAAAAGCTTTTTTTAAGCGTAAATTCTATTTTTTTTGTCTTGCATCCAACGGGGTTTGGTGGAGACGCACAAAAGACAAAAGTTTTTGGTCCTGATGTAATCTTCAGCTAGTTTTCAGCATCATGGTGTTCTTTTTTTTAAAAAAAAGAAATTGCCTGCTCTTAAACAGCAGAAAAAAAAAGAGGAACAAATTCCAACTAAGCAAGAGTATTACATAACAATTTAAAGTTTAAATTTGGACTATTGTTAGTTTCAAACTTTAAATATGATGTGGTTGCGTGTGTGAGAGTGTGCCTTTGTGCGTTTGTGGGTGTGTGAGTGTGTGTGTGCATACATGTGTGTATTGTGATTGTGATTTTTTTTTTCGCGGCAATCCCTGTGCTTCACAACTGATGTATATTGCCTATGGGGTTTACTTGTGATTCAAGATAACCTTTGACACACACATACACACGGGATTAGACAGATGTATATAAAGGTGTTGTAAGATATCAAATAAATTTGTAGTGAAGTTTTCTTGACCTTTATTTGCTAACGAAAAAGAAAAGCTAGGGGTCCAACCCTACAAACCGAGACGCGGTATCAACCACTGCTGTGGTCTTGCCAAGCAAACAGGGTATAAGATCTTCAAAAATAGTATCGTATATGCGGGCATAGATTGAAGAATGAACAATCAAGAAGGTCTTGCTGTTCAAGGTGCAGGGTGGTCTTTTTTTTTCTTTTTTTTTTTATTTGGAGAAATAGGTATGCAAATACTCCAAAAGCATAATTCGATATTCAAACTACGGACAATACCCCCTATGAAAACATTGGTGGTTCATTTATATCTACAACTGTGGGGGATCAAAAAAATCAAAACCAAAAAATAGGTAGATGAAATGTTAGCTAGTCGAGATTGACAGCAATTCTCAGATTACCCAAAGTCTAGGCCGTCAGAGATCCAACCTAATTATCTAACACAAATTCACAAGATGAATCCATTAGCAATTACGCTCACATCTCCCTTTTATAATTACACCAGACAACAAAATGAATAAAACTATTGGAAATCAATATCCACCTCCACTTTTTTTTTTCTTTTTTCTTTTTCCTTTTTCCTTTTTTTGGATTACGGTGTAGTATTTTTGGGGTATATGTATCATTTTGTCTAGGGTGAACGTGTTGTACAAAGAAAAATGGGGGGAAAAAATAGAAAAAAAAAAGAACAATAATGTCTTCTCGCTACTTACACTTCTTCGTCTAGATTTATCATCCGCATTCTAGTTAAAGGCGGATTTGGTATCCGCTTTTGTTTGATAATACAAGGGCATTGTAAGATCTTGAATGGACTTATTGTGTGTGGTCAATTAACTTGCAAAGGGCACATTACAAAGAGTTTTGTTTTATACAATTGAAAATATTGGGTTGCACATAAAGCAGAACCAAGAAATTATTTTTATTTTTTTATTTTTAAGAGACTGTGCATGATGAGATTTCGCCACACAATTCATTCTGCAGTATGCAACAAGGAATAAATAGCTACCAATTAAAAAAAAAAATAATAAATAAATGCTTTTGCTTTGTGTAAATTACAAAGCAATAAGGGCTGCGTGAGATCCAAAAGTAAGACATTTTGGCATCGCTTGTCTTAACCTTAAGAATACTTTTAGAAACCATTTGTGAGCTATTATTACTTAATATAGTCTGTTTGTATTAGACACACTTAAACATATATCTATATACATATACCCATATACTTATACCAAAACAGAAATGTGTTTACTTTAGAGCCCTTTTTCTAGCCCCTTTTATAAATGCAGATAATACTTTCTAGGGATACAAAATTATTCACCGACAACAATCAATTAAAAAAAAAGACATCTCACACAGAGAGAAAATTTTTATGAATATTCAAAGTCCATTATGCACAAAGTCTTCAATGTTAAAAAACGTTTCAACTAAGTATCATTAAATATTATTGCGGATAATGACTTCCTTGATTGTGCAAGTAAAAACAATAATAATAATAATAATAATAAAACCCACTTTTTCATTTACCAATGAGGAGAAGCATGGTGGGAGCATTCAGTTCATAATACAAGCTGCCTCCCTATATTACACAAATAACCTAAATTGGAGAAGGAGTTTAGAGATATAGGGAAGGAAATTTTTCACCCTTGTTTTTGGATTTATCAATACAAAAAAATACACAGATAAATATAAATAGATTTCCACCGTAGACGAGTTCACTTTTCAACCTTTCTTGTATTCTATTCTATTCTTTTTTTTTTTTTTTAGAAACACACATAATTCTAAGAATTTGACGAGGATTTCACTTATGCATTATGAAGAGACAATACAATAAATTAGAAGCTCCTGTTGCTGCGGTTGCTACTCTCAACCCAACTGCTATTGCTGACACTAATGCGTTTTCTGGTGCAACTGACAATTTAAATAGTGCTTATGATGGTTCAGGACCTGCTTCAAAAAAGACCTCTGTGTTGAAAAGCTACCCATCACCAAGAGAAATGTTCCCAGATAGTAAGGAACACTATTACACACCCGCTGTTTCAAGACCCGTAACTCCAGTTGACAAAATTATTGATTCACTTGCACGAGGTCCGCCATCTCCAGCAAAAAGTATGGTCGGAATAAACTTCGACTCTACAATTTGCCCAAGTCCTATGGACTACATTAGTCCTATCAGCTGCCCAACCCCCACATCAACTCCAGTTGCTGATACTACTTCTATTGATAATACCCCATTACCCTCTGGTGTGGACAATAATGATGACAGCGAATATGAGATAACGGGTTATTTCAACCCATTCACTGCATTGCATTTCACTCCTCTTGCTCCTTTCAATAATGCACCTTACCCATTTAGTTTTGTTGAGCCTCCGCTAAATCAAAACTTTGAACACTTTAACCCACCACCGCCAATTTTCTTGTCGTCATTGACATTAACTGGTAAAGCTGTTGCAAAAAAGACAAGAACAACAAAAAAGTTACTCCCACCTCATCCATTTCCCACCCCTTCGTCAGAAGTTAGCAGCAACGATGGATGTAAAAACTCAAGCCACTATTTTAATGTCAAACAGCCATATTTCATGAAATAGTGTTCCAAAATTTTTAATTCTTCATTTCCATTAACACATACTTTTTTTTTTAATGTTGTCATTATATATTCATATACGAATAAAACAAAAAAAATAAGAGAAAGAGATACACAGTGAAAAGTATCGTGGTGCTTGATATTAAAAAGGTTAATTCCTTAAGGGATTATTATTGATCGATCCTTTACAAGGAGAGTGAGTTTGATTTCTTGAATTTCAAAAATGTTACTATAAAATATACGCACAATTGTCTTCAGTCTGTGTAAATAATTCCAGGTACCGTTGATAAGAAGCCATGGAGTTAAAGGTTAGTAGTTAATAGTTAAGGGTCCAGATTTTTAGGGTTTCCAGACCACAAATGTAAGTCCAGATCTCCTATAAATGGACTAAACTTAAAATCTTACGATTATTTGGATCCATTGTCTCAATTTTGTGGCTCTCTCCCATCAAGCTACAATGACAATCGCGCCCCCTTTTTCTTGTCGGTCGATATTTTTTTAACTCCGTCACCCCCGTTTTTTTTTTCTACTTGTTTTCCTTATTACCGTCTCCCGCTGCCACCGCCAATAAATCAAAAGAGAATTCTTATCGCTTCTCCCACCATCATAACTGAAATGGATTTTTTTTTTGTTTTGGTTGTTTTTCTTTCTTAGTATCTTCTTTTTAACCGCCCAGCAAAAAAATCAATGGCTACAACAGAACAAGCATACTATAGCAGAGGGTTCCAAAAATCAGTTTCCGACTCTCATTCATGGAGAACAGTGGAAAATTCAGCAAATTATCTTATCCCATATCTCAAACCAAACTTCAATATTTTAGATGTTGGAAGTGGACCTGGTACAATCACCATTGATTTTGCCAAAAATTATTTACCTAAAGGTTCAATTATCGGAGTCGAGCCCACTCAAGAATTGATTGATGTTGCCAACGAAAACAAAGCCAAAGACGCAGCTGATTTGAGTAATGTATCGTTTCAATTGGGATCGATTTATGAATTACCGTTTGAAGACAATACTTTTGATTTGGTTCATGCTCATCAAGTCGTGGTGCATTTACAGGATCCAATCAAGGCATTGAAAGAATTAGAGAGAGTCACGAAACCAGGCGGCTATGTTTGTGTGAGAGATGCCGATTTGGAGTCAACAATAGCATACCCAGAAGAGTTTGAATTTTTAGGGCAATTTTATATCATCAAGGCAAAGAGCGCAGTTTCTACCGACACTAAAGCTGGTAGAAAATTAAGAACTAGAGCCATTGAAGCAGGGTACAAACCAAGCAACTTGAAAACGACTTTTTCATCGTGGTTGTTAGCTGATGATGTGCTGATCAAGAAAAATTGGGCAAATATCTTTACAAATAGACTTAAAAGTGGCGCTGAAGTAGTATTTCCAGACGATCCTAGAAAGAATGAAGAGTTTAATGACAAAGCCATAAAGCTATGGGAGCAATGGCTGCAAGATGAAACAGGAACTTTCACAATGGGACATTTTGAAATCGTTTATCAGAAGCCTACATAAACTATTCATTTTTGTTGATCCATTTATCCCAAGGTATCTCCATGTTGAAATAGGGATTATCAAATGCAAAATAATTTTCTATAGAACTTGTAATGCGTTCATTTTCAAACACTAATGGATCATTGGTAGATGTAACTAGACTGAATAACCTGTCAATTAAACTGTCTTGTATTTGGCCATTGGGCTCAGACAACTCAAACCATTCTTTCATCAAAGCCGATTTATCTAAACTCTGGATTATTTTCTCTAGCATTTTATGCAAATCAACGAGATATTCCTGTTTAAGTTCGATTTTCTTGATTCCAGTAGGATTTGCTTGGATGTCACGGAAAAGCTCGCCATCCTCAAGATTCTTTATAATAAAAACATGGGACCGGGCAATCCTCCATGCATGCAAGTAACGTTTCCCTAATTTGTATATACCAATTGTTGACGCTTTAACACATTTGGTCAAGGAATGCTGCAACGTCTCCAACAAGCGTATATACTCATGAGATCCAGTATTATCGTCTCTTAACAATCTAAGGGTAAACCCTACCCTAATTAACAAAGTGAACATGAACCCATTAGCATTATGCCAAGCAACTTCAATGGCTGGGTTTGTGAACAAGTTGCTGGAAAAAAGTAATATAGGGTGCACGTGATCCAAAATTTCAAAACAACTTGGAAGCAAATCTTCTACTAATATACTTGTAGTTTTTTTCAAGTAGAAATACATCAAATCCATATTATCTTCTCTCTCGTAATAAAGAAATAGGTGTGCATAGATGGCCCTTAAAAAAAGCTTGGACTCGATGTAGCATGTGGTGAATATCTTGTCATGCATAGAACTTCCTCCAACTTCCTCCTTCTCATTCAATCCCTCCGCAAATTCCTTAAGATCCAGACCAATGTCTCTGTGAACATAAACTTCCAATTTATTCACACAATTGACAACATCGCTCATTGGAATTTTGCCAAGTTGAAGTACCGTGGCTAGACATTTCTGTAACTCGCTCAGTAATCCTTCAAGTTTAGCATATGTCTCTAAAAGCATGTGATCAAAAAAATATGGACCAATATTGCTATTTCCAGTCTCATAAAATGGGAATTTGGTATCCGCAAATTGCTGATTGATGGAACTTGGACTTCCAAAGACGGCGCTCTGTGATAGATCCAAATATACAATGTAATGCCACAACTTTCTTCTAATGTTGTTCAACTTGACATCTTTGAGGCCCAATTTTTCTGGATCTCTATTTAGACCTAGCGAGTATGCAATTTGTACGAGCAATCCTGTACATACCTGGAACTGGTTCCTACTTGGACCTTCTGGATCTTCGGGTGCAATATTTTGATATATCCTGATCATCACCGCAAGTTGCAAAATCACCAAATTTGATTTTAGGCAATATTCGAATTTAGAGAAACACTCATGAGCTAAGAATGTCGTCTCAATACCAATTTCCACTTTTAGGATATTGGATAAACTACGCAACTCACTCTCAGAAAAGTTATTCGTACCAGCCACCCCTTGACAAGTTAAAACATTGTGGTTAAATTCGTCATCATTGGAAATCAAGGAAAGATAACTCATACGTAGTATAATCAAAAGTATCCCTAGCACAGCATAATCTGTTTTTGACAGAATATTAACATGAACTTCACGTGATAAATCATCTGTAGATCCGATTATTTTCTCTAATGATGATATAAAACTGAATTCATCGAGAAATGGCACAAAGGGGTACAAGAATCTGAAAAACCTGCCCACATGAATCCAAATTAATGATCTTTCAGGTAATTTTTTTTTAATTCTTTCCAGTAGTTCAACAGCTTCGTTGACTTCTGGCACAAAGTTCAATCCCAATGGAATGGCAGCTTGGTTAATTTGTCGATCTGAAAATTGTTTACTACTCAACTTTAACCGCTGCAATACTTGGAAAGGAGCACTAGTAAAGCGTTCTCCATTCTCATTAAAATCCGAACAACTGGTAACATCCTCCGATTTGGCAGATAGAAAGGACGATAGATACGACATTGCCGGATCCAATTTGATAAATGCATGCCAAGTAAATGGTCCCTGATTCATCTCATAGTTCGAATTGTCTTTCGAGAAAGATTCATAATCGAAAAATGAAATCATTTCACTTGGGGATCCAATCGGGTTGATACCGATGACAGACTTGGCATCTGTGAATTTAGAAATAATAGAGTTTACATCCTGTGATAATAAATATACAGTATTTTGAGCAGGATGCAGCACCATCATCTGCTGTGGGTCTGTAGATGTGTTCGTAATTGGGACAACAATAGGTTTCTTCCATTTCTTTATCCTTGACGACGATATAGTATGATTGTTCTGATCTGTACCATTTTTCCTTATTGAAAACTGGTGTGTTCTCCCATGTAAATTAACCCCGTTGGTCTGTTGCTGTCCATTTGTGGTGGTAGGCGATTCAGAATCCGTATTACTTGACAAATTATTGCTAGTATCATTGTTGATTATCGTTGTCGTATCGCTCGAGTCGTTATTATAAGGTTCATCCACATAGTAGCAGTCTCTTCCATGTCTGATACATTTTTCGCATGGTTTTTGCCTATTACATCCGATTTTTCTTTTTTTGCATTGAACACACAGAAGGGTCTTGCGTTTTCTTCTGGAATGCTTCTTCTGATGTTGTTGTTGCGACTGTTGTGGCTGTT
>JAKTVF010000093.1:0-44304 GCA_030557055.1 Candida tetrigidarum
GTCAGAGATATGAGACAAACCGTTGCTGTTGGTGTCATCAAATCTGTTGAAAAATCCGACAAAGCTGGTAAAGTTACCAAAGCTGCCCAAAAAGCTGCTAAGAAATAAACAAGCTGAATATTTTTGTTGATATTGTTTAGAGACTTTTGTATTCATATATTTAGTTTATTTTCTTATTATATTTGAAATATAGTATATTATATTTTATAAAAAAAAAAAAAAATGAAGGACCTTTCAAGGTTTGATTGTAGTTGTAGGTACCTCACGTGATGGCCATATATACTTTAATCTACTCCACCCAACTTGTAATGGATCATTGGTTATCAAAATGTGACTGGATTACAAGTGGCGTAGTCTAGTATACGTTTGATATTTGGGGGGTCGCTTTCACAACTGTGATTGTCATGACCAGGATGGCCATTATAACAACAATGAAGCCATGTTTGATATATAATATATGCGCCTCCTTATTAGAGAAAATGCTCACGCAGAAAAAAGACGTGGGGTATTATTATCATCCTTCAGAAACTAACAAAAATCTCACAGTCTTTCACCGCCTCTGTCATCTCCTCTAGGCGGCCATTACTAAACTGGTCTATGGAATTCTGTGTACGACAGGATACTTATTTTAGAATTGTAACAGTAGCCCTTGATCCTCGGATTAACTCCGTATGTTAAAATTGCTTTGTCTTAGGGGTTATTGTACTATCTTTTTTTTTTTTTTTTTTTGCTTTAAGGGATATTACGTAAGAATTGATCACACACACACACTCCGATAAAAGCAATTTGCATTTAAACCTTCATCCAAGACTCAACTTTAAATTTTTTTTTTTCTATTTTTATTTGCTAAGAAAAAGGAATAGAAAATTTGTCGTCGTTTATATATTCAATTCAATAGTTGTATTTTTTTTTTTTAACCCAGTTGACTTTTAAAACTCAATCCCTTTAGTTACATTTTTTTTTATTCTATTTTATTTAGTTACCAAGGGTGCAAATAGAAAATGTTTTTATTCCATGGTAGCCGAGAGTCAATTAATCACGTCCTTTCCAAAAGAGATGGTGTTATTGCTGGATCAATAGGGTTTCCCATAGCACTTGTACTTATTGGGATTATCGTAGTGATCATGATATCATTAAGAAGAAATCGACAAAAGGCAGTTGATCAAGAACTACAGCAAATGAGAGATTCGATTCCTGAACCACAACGATTCCCACCATTACCCACTGATAGAAATAGAAATAGGACTGGAACTAGAACTAGACATGGATCAGGAAATAGTGATGGGAATACAAGTATGGTACAACCAAATCAATACGAACATCCTGATGATTATGTCCCACCGTATTCTGCTAATGCTAATGAAAATGATATGGGGTATTATGATTCAGAAGGAAAATTCCATTCTATTGATTATATCAAACCACCAGTCCTGCCACCTGCTGCCTATACTAGATGATGAATATGTAATATGTGTGATCCCCCTCCCCCTCCCCCTCGCCTCAAATATACACTTCTTAATATGAGTTAATTTAATAAAAAAAATTCCTCCTCCCCTGAGAGAGTTCCACAATATGTGGTGAACTGAAACAGGAGTATAGAAAATATTCCTATTGTAGTACTCCGAATTATTTTTTTTTTTATTTTATTTCAATTCAATTCAATTTTTTTTTTTTTTTTTTGGATAAATTGAAGATTAAATGACCCCCTTTTTATCAACATCCTTTTCTATCAAACCATGTATCTATTTAATGAAAACCATTCTAAAATCGTCAACTTACATAAACGTAGCTCCAGTTATGGTATAAGCACAGGTCTAATAATCGCGGGGTTTATACTAACAATCTTCCTTATATTCGCGATATCTAGAAGAGGTTCAAAACCAACTTTTCCTCCCCCTCCAGAACGAACTACAACTACAACTACAACATCTCAAGTTCACGGAACCAGCATTACACTTGCTGATACGATGACTAATCCTACAACAAGTGAAATACGATCTCCTCCACTGATTTACACGTCAAATCGTCATGAAATTCCCGATGATTATGTTCCTCCTTATAGTGCCACAGTTGACCAAAAGAATGACCTAGGTTATTATGACGGAGAAGGAATGTTCCACCCAAGTATAGAACCCACACAACTGTTACCTCAGCAACCTCCAATGGCTTATACGAGATAGCATGAGGAATGCGATAATTTATTGCTTTTTCTCTGGGTGTGTGTGTGTGTGCGTACGTGATGGGGAGCGTAAGGCTGTGATGATAACGAGAATGAAGATTACGTAATCAGAGAGAACATCTAAAAAAGATTAATATTTGCATGATGTACACACGTTGGTTGGATTCGTAGTGAATGTACATATATACGAACACGGATTTAAGAATATGTAGTTTTGAGTAATATAAATATAGGATATTTCTCAAAAGAATCTGTATTTGCTCTTATATGTAACCACCCAACTTTAAATATGTATCTACCCCAGTATACCCAAGAAGAAACCACTACTACTACCACCACCAGCATAGTTCATTTATCCAAAAGATCGACAACAGGTACAGTAGGAGGTGTTATTGTGGTTATCGTTATTATTTTTATCCTGCTTACAATTGCAGCGCTTCTGACTCGTTCTAAGGCAAGGAATGTTAAGAATTCCCCCAATTCGGCAACAACTTCTGAAGTGACAGTTTCAGTACAACAGCATATCCACACGGACTCCCAAACAACAAGTCCACAACCACAAACACAATCCTCTACAGCTGGTGTTACTGGACCAACTCCTCCTACAGGTCCAACAAATCAGTCCGAATATCCAGATGATGTCGTTCCTCCATATACAATCAATGCTAATGAGAATGATTTAGGTCATTTTGATTCAGAAGGTGTATTCCATGCTAATAAAGAAACTTTGGAACCACCACCAATGGCCCACGTTAGACAATCAGAGAGCAATTCAAGATCCGTTGGAAGAGTCACACCAATGATGTTACGTACGCTACGATACTAAAGACAAGTGCTGTTACCTCGCTCTACGTTGTATAGAAAAGATAATTAAATACATGTTAATAGATACATTTATCAAAATCTAAGTAAGTAAGTTAAATCCAGTAAAACTATACGTTAATCAACCCTTGACCCTTTGACCTTAAATAACTAATCAAGTCATTATTGTTAAACATATTAATAATCTCGTTACTTGTACCTGCAGGTGAGCCACCTAAGAATAATCGTGGAATGTTTTCTTCATCACTATGATTTACATTTTTCAAATATCTTATAATGTTATTGTAATTTGGATGTTTTGACAAGTTGATGACTTTTGGTTCTGGTGTGATGTTCATGTTCATGATGATTGTATGTAATCTGTCTATTTGATTGTTTAATGAGAGGATGATTATTGGATTTATGGAAAATATTTCTTTCAAGTTTTCTTTAACTGTAAGATGGATATCTGGGTCTTGTTCTAAATCGTCATTTTCATCAATGATGGTGTTTGTGCTTGATTTATCATTTTTTAATACGTCTTCGTCAACATCATTGTCGTTGTCATTGTCATTGTCATCATCCATACTTGAGTCATGATTATCAACTGGTGTACCTTGTTGGATAGTTCTCTGGGCTGCTGGAGATGCAATTCTAATTGGAGGATAATGAAGTTGGAGTTTTAATTCTTCTTGAACTTCTTCCGAGAGTGATAAACCAGTACCACCATTATCCACATCATCATAATTTGAAATCAATTCTTCTTTTAATATGGAAATCTCTGGAGAATTTGAACTTGACGTAGATGAAAGTAAAATCGATTGGTCCAATTGGAAATTATTATTCAAGATTGCCCGATTACTATATATGAAATATACCGAACACACCAAAAAGGTTATAAATACGGAAAATTGGAAAATATATGGTGGTTTCCCATTAGTGACAGATTTCTTTTTGAAATGTTTTTGTTGCTTGTCATCGTAAGTTAGTGCATTTTTCTCAATATCAATATAGAATGATCCAACTCTAGACTTTCTTGGAGGCATCACCGTTGTCTTTGACGTTGTGATATTTCTGTGAAAAAAGGGAGGAGATGAGAAGTATGAATTAAAAGATGATTTATATAATAATAATAGTGAAAACAAGGGATGAAGGTTGTGTTGTACTTTGAAAATCTTAAATTTAATTGTTTATTTATTTATTTTTTTTTGTTCTGGAGAATGAATAAACTTATCAGGAATGTTAAATTCAATATGTAACAAGAAAAAATAAACACTAAAATTTTTTAAGGGAAGATCAATCTCTCAGTTATGTAAATAAGTTGATTATGAGCAATTGCAAATATAACCAAACAAGACAAATCAAACTAGGAAGAAGAAGAAAAAAAAAGAGAGACAAACAATCTTTTGGGGGAATGTTTGGTTGTTTATAAATACATTTGTTATAACAAAGGAATATAAAATAATAATGAGCTAATCAAAAAATCTCCACTTTGCTTTCTTGTATTATTATAATTGTATCTTTGTCTTCTGGTAGTAACCCCAACCAACAAACACACAAACAAGCCAACGGACAAAAATAATAATTAATTAGTTAACTACTTTAATAATTAAGATTTGATGCTGAATGTGCGACCAATTACATATGGTCTCTACTGGTAGCGCTTGTCTCCATTATTTGGTGGGAGTGTATAATTTACCAAATTATAAATATAATAATAAATACCAATAATAATAATTCCCATACAATGTGTGGATCACAAATTTGGTAATACATATACTTGATGAGGAAATAAGAAGCTGGCATCTTCTTGGCAAAAAAAAAATAACCTTTTGCAACATATTTGGTCTGGCTGAGAGAGATTAATGGCTGGATGTGGAAACTTGGAAATGAGAGGATATGTCTGATCATGCACCTTGCTGTCAAAGTTAATAATTTCTATTAGTTTTTAAACAAATTTAACTAGAAAAAAAAAATTCAATATTATATTTTGATTACAATCTCTAGAAGTAATTCTCTATAGTTCAATAATGATAGAATTACATCATTCCCCTTCAGATTTAGGATTATAGCCAAATCTACTGTATCGATTTCTGTTCGGTGAAGTTACACCTGTGTTTTAGTTTTGTAAGGATATATGAGCCCAATAATACTAAAACAAGAGTGTTTTTCTTGAGGGCTTGCTCTCCATTAACTGCTCAAACATTCCCGCCATCACATTAACACAGGTCTAGAATCACTCGTGGTCCGTCTATACTTTATATTCTTAACAAACTACATGCAGAATGATTTAGAGATGTTTTTTAACACGCGACACGTTAAATTTTTTTTTTCTGTTTTTCTGTCCCATGATTGAGGTTAACAGAAGAAACGAAACCAAAACAAAAACACCCAAAAGAAGAATTTTTTTTTTTATTTCCTTTTTTTTTTTTATGTATATAGATCTTGATGCATCCAGTTTATTCACACAAAACATAACAATGATAATATGAGTAAAAGATCAGAATTAGTAAATTTAGGAGATCCTTTGCCGTTGAGTTATATCCCGGTGAGGTCAAAGTCAAAGTCAATTCATCATCAAAATCAAAATCCTCAACAACCACAAACACAAACACAACAATCTAAACAACAACAACATCGACAAATTTCAAATCCAATTCCAATTGTTAATAATAATAGTACAGTCACACCGGTGTCTAATGTACCGGAACTACGACTGTTCATAACCAATAACAAACCATATGTACGAATGAATATCCCAACAAAGGAACGAATTAAGAATAAATTACGACAATTGGTACATGAAGTGAATGAACTTGAACAAATTGAAGAGAAACAATTGTTAGAAATCGAAGAGAGGTTAAATGAACTATCGGGATTATTAATCCAAGAAAATCAAAGACAATTGGATATCCTTGAACAAGAAATAAATATGGAAGATAAGATGATGAATGAAGTAAATAATGTTAAATCAACACTACAGAAATTGAAACGATCAAGTGGTGGAAATTATAAGTTTCTAAATAGTTGGAAGTATTGGATCCTATTTGGTCTATTATTATCTATTGGATTTTTCTTATTGAGTTCATTAATTATAGCTGATTTCAAATATCAATATTGCTATTACTTTTGTTGAACTGATATTCCTTTATTTATTTCTTCCAATTGTATTATTATTATTATTATTATATGTACAAGTATCACACAAACACACCTTTTCTCCCTTTTATTTAATAGACAATCATTTTATTCTTGCTTTTTCTTGTAGTTCTTCTATCATTGATCATATATCGTAGTCGTTTTCTGGAGGTGGAGCAGCATCACTGTTCAAATACATATCAATGGCCAAACTAAATGCAGCAAACCCAGCACATCCCATGAAAGCAGCATGTGGACCAGCTTTAATAGCCAACCCAGCACCTGTTATACATCCAGCAGAGACACCATTATAAATATCATGTTTAGCTCTTAAACTTTCAATAGTACATTCAACCCCCAGGTATACCATACCAATATAACCAAAGTTTTTAGCACTAGAGTAAGATCTCTTGGCCATATCAGTGAATTGTAATTTCATTTGTTGTTTGAATGGTAATTCAGAAATACTCTTAACGGAAGCAGTACCTATAGGAGCATCATAAGCCATAGATGCCATGAATAAACCAAAGAATGCACCTAACCCAAACCCAGATACTGCTGACATTACTGTTTTCCCAGGACATGATTGCATGAACCCAATCATCTGTCGGGCACCTTCTTCGGCTTGTTCTTGTTGGGTCATTTCTTGAATAGTTTTCTTTGGTGGTGCTGGACCAGTATATACTCCCCATAAACTCATGTTGATATTGTTATGATGATGGTGGTGGTGACGTCGATACTAATAATGATATTGATGAGGCTATTGAACTAATCGCTTACTTCATAGAAAATTTTTTTTTTGTTCACTCTCTGTTTTCAACTGTTCCTCTGTTTCTTTTTTTTTTTTGCTTCTTCTCAGTGTTTGTGATTTTGCGAAATATTTTGAGTACATCGGACATTTGGTTGCAACAATTATGGAGTAGAGAAGTTAGCACAACAAACTAGGGCCAGCAAAAGTAATGTAAAATAACTGACACAATATTCTAGTATGTCCAGTCCAACTTTCTGTCTCAAGACACCGATTCCTGATTTGACCCCTGACACTTTTTAATTGCATATACAACAATACGAGGTCAACGTACACACACAAAACAGGATAATTACTTCCTTGAGAAAAGACAAATCAAGGGATGGAGAAAGAAAAGTGGGACTCTATTTCATTTCATTTCATCGAAAGGAAATTTCAGAAGAATTTACCCCATGTAATGTAACCTCGTCTCCTCCTCCTCCCCTCCTCCTCCTTTTCCAAAAAAAAGGAGATAAACGTTTGCCGTGAAATCGCGGGATGGTGGGAAACATAATCCTTCAAGAGATTCTAATTTCCATTCCCAACTGGCTTGATCAGTTCAGGGTCGAGTGAATTCCGGAGAATCGCACATAGAGAGCATTATACACATTCCGATTATACCCATGGACAAGATACAAGTCTCATGATCTTTTTTTTTCAAGGAAGAGATATATAATAATAGAATATTGTAAACCCCCAACAACTAAAAAAAGTGGTGTTACTTATTATTTACAATTTCTCCCTATTCTTCTCCACTACCCAAACGTTTGTACAAAATAAAAAAAAATATAATTTTTGGTAATGTCAAAGTAACTTTCGTTGTTGATAGTAAAATACAATTCTCCACACCACACCACTCTCCCCCTTGATCACACTACACTACACAAAAAAAAGTTGTTCACTCGCACACTACCATACTATCACATCGGTAATCACACGCCACAACAGGTTTGATTACTCCAGGTTTTTTCTTTTGTTGATGGTATGATATGGGAGTCAATAAATTTCAAATTTTTCAAGGGACTAAATCAACATGAAAAAGACCCGTAAAGTTTGGATTGGAAAAAAAGAAACGAAGGAGAAGTTTTCGACGTTTTTCCAAAATGATGTTGAATGAATATTTTGTCGATGTGGAGATTGTTGGATTTAAGTGGAGAGACTTTTCTTTTTTTTTTTTTGGTCACATAATTTTAGAACTTGAATTGTGGTAGATCACACGACTATATTATTTTTCTGTTGTTGTTTTCTTGTTCTCCCTCCCTATCTGCACTGATGCAAAAAAACAAAACAAGGTATACTGAGAGCAAACCAAAAATGGCAAGTTTCTCCTCCTTTCCTTAAAAATTGTTGAACAAGAAAGGAGACGAAAATATTATCTTTCTTCCCCCCTTCTATAAAAAAAGTATAAATACACCAATAAGTTTCGCTGAAAGGTTTTCTTCAACCCTTTACTCTTTTCCTTCTTTTTCTTCTTCTTCTTCTATATCAATCTTTTAAAAGATAACCGCGAATATATCAAACTACTAAGTTACTTGGTGTATTTCATTAATTGCATTAAATCTATTTGATATTTTTTTTGCAACCGTTTTTTTGTTTTTTAACAACACACATTTTAGTTATATATCCACGTTGGATTATACATTTATATAACAAGAGAATTTAAATTTATATCTACACGATCATGGCGGGAAAGAAAAAGTCTAAATCTGAATCCTTGCCATTAGATTTAGACAATATCAAACCATTAGATAAATTACAACCAGTTCCAAAGGCCAGATCCTCATCCATCACTTCCGTTGAATCTGCTGATGAACCAGGTACCATGAAGCAAGTTTTGTTGCCACCTACAATTAGAGAATTTGATGAATTGGAACAATTTGAAGCTTTTGTCCGTGATGAAACTTGGGATAACGAATTTGATTATTTCCATGGTAGATTACATTACTATCCACCTTTTGTCATGAAGGCATGTCATGATAATGTTGAGAAGATTAAACCTACCGCTAATAAGAATTCCAAAAAATTTAGACGTGATTTACAACATCATATCCAAAAACATTTAATTAAAGATTTGGAAAAATGTTGTGGTTATGAATTGAATTTCGGTAAGGGTGAAGTTGTTGAAACTGACTCAAAAGTTACTTGGAAATTTAAGGATGAAACTGATCATGGTTTTAGTAAAGAAGAAGAAGAAGATTTGTATGATAGACATTGGAGATTAGAATTGGATGTCTCTTGTACTAATGAATCTGCTATGGTTGACGTTGAATACAAGTCAATCCCTATGTAGTGCTATCTACTCCTATGTTATTCATTTTCCTTCTACCTTTTTTTTTATTTTTATCCTATTTGATTTCAGCCTCAGTGCTATGAGTTTATGTTTTTGATGATCCTGTTATGTTTGCTATGTTTTATTTTTTAGCTAAACTATATAATGTTTTACGAATTGATGTGAAAATGATGTAAAGAAAATACATATAAATATTTTTCTTCTTATTATTAAATGAGTTTGTTTTGTTAATTTCTATAGGTTATGTATTTCTTTGTACGTATACAGAGAGAGAGAGAAACTTCTCATTTTTTGAATATACGATTTTGTTTATTGTTTTTTTTTATACTTATGTTACAGCTAGACGATCATACTGAGGACTAGTATAATCGTATGAGTTTTGATAAATATCTATTCTATTCAGTAAGAATCCAGCCAATTCTTCCAATTCCAGCATTAACACCGTGGTAGATATTCCATCCATGGTAGTTGCACTAATCAAACTCGGTAATAATACAATTAATCGTAATAAATGTTCCACTCCATATACTTTACTTTGAGGACATTCGACATTTATAGCATCTTCTTTTAAGAAATTCAAAAATTGCAAGTTTTCAAATTTATATAATAATATTAAACTTAACGATTTATTAAAATACGTTTCTAACCCATTTAATATCTCATGTAATTTGGATAATTGACTACTGGATAATTTCTTGGTTCGGAAGGATTTATAATCTTGTAATATTTGATAAATGGGGTTTTTACTGGGTAAGGAGATTAATTTTCTATCTTTTGATACATTTTGCCAATCTTCAATTAATAAAGTTTTTAATTCATCAGGGATTTTTAATTGTAATGATCGACGTTGAACTGGAGTTGATGGTTTCTTCGTGTTAACTGTTCTCTGTCTCTTCGCCTGGCTACTACCACTACTACCACCACTACTATTATTAGTGTTGCTTGTGGCCAGTCTTTTCCTTGAACTTTCTGCGGTGGGTGTTGTTGACAGTGAAGTAGAAGGAGCTTTCTTCTTTTTTGTCAATTGATCCAATTCGAATTTTTTAAATTTATTTTCTTCATTAAATTCCATAATTCTATCTATTCCAACCCATTCATCCCATTTTGAATTCCATCCTTGATAATGTAAATAATAGCAATCTTGATTTTGCCATTTCGTCCTATCAAACCGAGGTTCATTTGTTTCTATTGTTTCTTTCTGTTGATCATGGTTAAGTATAAACGAATCTCCTTTGTTTTTAAGTTTCAAGATTTTGGCTTCATAGATTAATGGACCATGATAGGCATATACTATTTGGTTTGGTTTGTATTCCACCATAGTATTCTATTCCTCTGTAATGGTTATATTATAGTGTTGAAGGTTGTTGTCAAGCAAAGATAATTACTAAAACCTAATTGTTGTGGTTGTGTTTTGATGTGGATGGAAGGGATTTTTCCCTCTTGTGCCAGTTTTCCTGTATTTAGTAAAGGTGAGAATCTCAGGTAGAACAGAGAGAAAAAAAATTGAAAGCTGTCTCTCTTTCTCTCTCTTAGAGTATATAATAATTATTTATTATTTTTTTTTGTATTGGGCGGAGGAAAGTGTGAAGTAAAATTCTCAAAGAAAAAAAAACAACATCAACTGGAAGAATTTTTTTTTATTTGTTTTAATCTCCACCAAATCCATTTTACACGGTAATAACAAACAACCACTTACACTCCAAACAAGAGGGGACACTCGCATAATTTACCTACACACACTTACTCACACATACACATACACACACAGGGGATACCACACACACACTATTAGATATCACACTCAAAGATAGATAGGAAAAGAGAGATAGAGAAAGACAAACATATCATCAATATAACAAATGCAATGTCTTCATCGAATAATAGTATAGTGGGAGTTCATTACAAGGTTGGTAAAAAAATAGGAGAAGGTTCTTTTGGTATCATATTCGAAGGAATTAATATATTAAACAATCAACAAGTAGCCATCAAATTCGAACCTAGGAAATGTGAGGCACCTCAATTACGCGATGAATATCGAGCTTACAGAATATTAAACGGTACTAGAGGAATTCCTCAGGCGTATTTTTTTGGTCAAGAAGGGGTTCATTCTATATTAATAATTGATTTATTGGGGCCTTCATTAGAAGATTTATTCGATTGGTGTAATAGGAAATTTTCCATCAAAACAGTGATACAAGTCGCTAAACAAATGATTGAACGTGTACAATCTATACATGAAAGTAATTTAATTTATCGTGATATCAAACCGGATAATTTCTTAATTGGTAGACCCGATTCTCCTGATGCTAATATGGTCTATATAGTGGATTTTGGCATGGCTAAACAATATAGAGACCCAAAAACAAAAGTCCATATTCCTTATCGTGAAAAGAAAGCATTAAGTGGAACAGCAAGATATATGTCAATAAATACCCATTTGGGAAGAGAACAACTGAGACGAGATGATTTGGAAAGTTTAGGACATGTTTTCATGTATTTCTTAAGAGGGTCTTTACCATGGCAGGGATTAAAAGCACCTACAAATAAACAAAAATATGAGAAAATAGGTATGAAGAAACAAACTACATCGATTAATGAGTTATGTTACGGATTCCCCATACAATTTGCCCAATATTTGACATATGTACGGAACTTGAAATTTGATGAAACACCTGATTATAAATATTTAATCAATCTAATGGATAAAGCGCTGATTTCTATTAGTGCTGAAGAAGATGGACATTTTGATTGGATGGATTTGAATGGAGGTAAAGGATGGGATGCTGCATTGAATAAAAAAGCCAATTTGCATGGGTATGGTAATCCACATCCACCTGCTCAATTTAGAAAACAACAACAACAACTACAACAGCAGCATCAACAGCATCAACAACAACTTCAAAATTCACAAAATCAACCATTATTAGGAAGAAATCATTCTAGAAACAATTCTGCATCTTCACCTAGAAATAATAATAGATTTGGTTATCAATCCATACAGCAGCAACAACAACATGGCCAACAACAAGGTCAACAAGATTCACGAAATATTCAATTTTTAAATAATAATAACAATAACAATAGGTATATACAACAACAATATTTACAAAATGGTATGATACCGGTACGAGATAATGAAGATTTACATTCAGATACGTCAAGTTTTAATAGAAAGAAAAATAGAAGTTGTTTAGCCTGGATATTTTGTTGTTGTTATTAGTTTATATATCATTCACACCATATTCTATTTATTTAGTTCTTTAGTATTTCTCATTTTCAATTCATCAATATCATTTCACAATACACATATATATAAAAATTCGACTAAAATAAATAAATATTTTTATTATTATTTATATTTATATATATATAACAAGAACTATATAGAGTGTAAACAAGAAAAATCAACGATCAACGATCAACGTCAACCTTTTTTAAACTATTCACTAACACTACTCATTCTTGATTTATCACCAGTATTTTTCATATCAGCTTCTTCAGACATTGAACTCACACTCAGTTGTCTTTCAACTCTAATGGTAGCATCCATTTCACCTGGCTTTTGCTGTTGTTGGTTTCTTGGTAACCAGTAATGGTTGTTACTTGGACTACTGGTATAACTGTAGAATTTACCAGTGTTTACTTGAGAAGCACCACCGTAATGATGAACACTCTTACCACCATTTAATTTTGTTCCGATTTTGTTAAAGAAATTGTCAAATAAGTCAGGCATTTTTTGTTAGTTAATATGTATTTAGTTAAAGAAGAAATACAAAAAATAAATAAATGACAGAAAGAAAGAAAGAAAAGGTTATGGTGATCAATTTATATAGAAAATGAAATATAAAATAGGGATGATTAAGTTTTATTATTACTAATCTTACAAAAAACCAAAAATGTTGAATTTCCAGAATGGCAAAGACAAGAGAACGACAGAAGGGGGAAAATACCTAGAGAGAGAGGGGTGGGAGTAATCTAACATAGAGGAGAGATTAGTTATCAGTAAAAGGGAGGAGATAGTGTGAATACCAATAATAGGATTATCTATTCTACATACATCCATAAATAAATAATATCGTATCATTCATTGTCATAGAAAATCAAAGAAAAAAAAAAGAGGAGAACAAAAAGAAACAACAACCACAACAAAATAAAAAAATGATAATATACACACCCACCTTCATGCACTTGAACATTCTCTTCTACTCTAGTGGGGGAGAAATTGAAAGGGGTGGGGGTGGGAGTGTATGTAACCTCTCATGAAATGTAAGATTATTCTTCTTCATGTAGGATCATTTCCAACCAGCTCATAGTATGAGAAACCCGGGGAGGAGAGAATGAGAAAATGTAATGTTCTGAAGAGAATGGCGGGGAAGCCCAACCCAAAAAAACCTTTGTTCGTATTCCTTCTCCAACTTTTCTTTACAGTTTTTACGTAGTTAGTTCTTCAGACCATTTATTGTATTCTATCAAATCATTATATGTTGGGTTAGTAAAAAAATTTTCATATGATGGTTGAGTCTAGAATTTCAATTTGTTGGTTAGATTTTTGCAACCAGCTCAAAGAAAGAGGAACAAAAAAATGGAATGGTTTTGAAGGATACTCGGTTTTGTGTCATATATTATTGATAAGTTCGAGAAAATCTAAAACATTATTAACCAGAATATATATATTGTATATGATAGACTACTTATTTACAAAAAAACATGTTTGAAAGCTTCTTTAGCATCCTTGGTGATGACATTACCATGACACATAACAATTTTGTTAAAATTCCAAGAATAAATACTTTCTAAACCTGCTTTACTAGCATTAACATCAACCAATTTTCTAAAGAAATATCTTCCAACCATAGAATAAGGTTGTAAATATCTCGTGAAAAAAGACCAACCAGAATGAGGATTAAACCCCTTTGGAAATCCTAAAGCAGGAGAATATTGTTCTAACGTAGTAGTACCTTGAACCGTTCCTGGTGCACCCAAATTAAACAATAAATCAGCTTCAAATAACGTTTTGGATTTTTTTTCAAAAACAACCAATTCTTGATTGGCATGTTTTGGCAAGTATACAAACTCAAAATTATCCACAATCACATCATCATCAATGAATTTTTTCAACTCTTCTCCTTTAATGATTTTATTCCCCATGGATGAAGTGAATTTATAATCAATGGAAATATTATCAATTCCTTCTACCCCAATGATTTTACAATCCGGGAATACTTCTTGGTACTTCTTCCCGGCTAAATTATGTTCACGATCTGGAATAATCACATAATTGATATTCAATTGGGATTCTTGTTGAGTATTAGTGAATTTTAAAATAGCTTCAATGACTTGTGGTGTATATGGTAATGGAGACCATAAGATGATTTTCTCTTTATTGTTGTTGTTATCACCATGAGTATGGGGGTATTTGAAAATTGCCATACGGGCACCAAAATTAAACTTGTCAGCTCTTGTAAATGGAGATGATGCTAATAAAATATTATCAGTAAGGTTGTTGGTGACAATTTTGAAATTTTCTGGATATCCCATCTTGAATTGATTCACTTGTCTGTTGATTGATTGATTGACTTGTTGATTAGAGAAAAGAATTGAAAAAAAAATTTGTACGTTTGAAAAATTATTGTATCCCCTTTATATACTTTTAAAATTGCTATGATGAGATGATGACCGCGTTGCTTATCTTTTTTTCTTTTGCCGTGGAAATAACAATTATTTCCTAGTTTGTTCCTCGGCCGACGGCCCAACCACAGCAACGTTCTAGTCTCGTTCGGAGACTTCATAAATAAAACTAATCATTCCAACTATCGGCTGTTTTTTTTTTTTCGCTTACAATTAATAATAATGTTCTAGAATGTTTTACTATAAACTAATCAACTAATCAACTAATCAACAACAACAGAGTATATACTATACATCTTTAGGTTAGACAATTTCAAAATCGTACAAGACAAACGGTTCATAATCTGTATCAACCAATGAAGCATATTCATGTAAATTGGAACTATTGGAATATCCATCACCACCAAGATATCCAAATTTCTGTATTAATTCTTTTTTAGCCTTTGATACATTTTTCAAATTACTACCTTCGAATTTAATCAAATAATTATCAAATTCAGGAGGTAAACCATATCTTAACACCGCTTCAATATAAGTTCTAATCACTTTAATATGGAACCAACTGGCAACAATGTCCAGGTATGCCGTTTTACTCAATCTAATTAAATCGTTTTTCAATTTCATTTCCGTAGCTTGAGTTAAATCAAATTCTTTTCTTAAATTATTCAACACTTCTTCATTATAAATGAAATCGGTTCTTGGATGCCATCTATTTTCTCTGGCTTTAGTTATGAAATCTTGTTGGAATTTTTTAAATAACGTAACTCCAAATAAAGTAAATTCTTGATCTTTAGCAATCACTTCAGCCGATCTAGGAATAACAAATTGAGTTAAAGTTTCATAAGTTTTGTTAAAATCAGAAACCAAATTATTTGGCACTGCGATTAATATAGTTGTCAAATGTTCAGAATCCAAGACAAATTGTTCCGGTTTAACAATCTCATGTAATGATTTAATCGATAAATCCCCATTTTTCTTTCTATCAGCAGCTAAGAAATTCGATTTAGCAGTTTGATAATTTTGGAAACCGGCTCGAACGTCATTATCCAAAGTTATAGCTTCATTGGAAATTATCTTGGCTAATTCTTGAATAGGTTTATCTAACCTATATTTAGAACTATTCCATTGGAAATTTTGAACATAATCGAAAATTGATCTTGATTGAACAATTCTTGATGTATTATTTTTAATATCAACAATAGAATTCAAAATTTCAACCACTTTGGTTACTGATGACCCCAATTGTTGATCGATTTTAGCTAATTCTTCACTTTCTTGAACTAATGAATCCAATGTACCACTTTGGAAATCTGGAATTTTCAAATTATATAATGGTTGTTTCCCATTATTTAATGATTGTTCTAACCATTCATGGGCATTGGTGGATTGTGGTAATGAAAGTATCAAATAATCAGCAATTGCTTGAGTAGATGAAGTCGATGACATGTTGATCACAAGCGAGTAGTTGTTGCTCAATTAAATAATAATCCTCTAATCAAGTAAATCCAGTTACTAGGTATTTATAGTTGACGGACGTTTTTTTTAAATGAAGTTGATTGTCGGGCTACGTAATTTCTCTCACTCACTCACTCGTTGTCTGAACCCACAAGGAAAAGAAAAAATAACAACCAAAAAAAAATCTGAGATTGTGGAGATATACACGACTTTAATTTATATGTGAGTTGAAACTGTTGCAGAAATGATAGTAATTGGGGGTAGTAACTGGTCCATGGAAGTTTACAATCCTCTTAAATATATAAGGTATAGGTAACCTTATCTCATAGGACAAGTCATACCAGAGACATCATTACCAGTACAGGGGTCCTTCATTATACAACACGCATCTCGTAACTAACACAAACACAAACCACATCCACATTCCATCGCAACAAAAAAAAAAAATAATAAGAAAAACGAAAAATTTCTATTCACTTTTAAATCAAAGGGTACTCTTTCTGCTAAATTAAAACAAACCATACCAGATCAACAAACCATGAGTAATTCCTTAGAAGTATGTGAAACATTTATATATCTATGAATTCAGATACGAAGAATACTAACATCCTCTTTGAAAGGAACGTCTAAAAACTCACTCATCGGCATTTGATGGATTATTATCATTAATCCCAGCCAAATATTATTATGATGATGCTACTCAAGATCAATGGCAACAAAAGAAAAAGAGTAAACAAGAATTAAAAAGTAATAAACGAGCTAAATTAAATCCAGAAAGTAAACAAAACGCTGATGAATATTTGAATTCTCATGCTAGTGCAAAAGATGTCATGGATAATAGAGCTAAAAATGCTCAGCATGTTAAATTACCTAAAAAACTTCCAAAACCAATCACTGAAGAAAGCGATGATGATGAAGATGTTGAGATACCTGATATGGATGTAAGTGGAGATGAAGAGGAGGATGGAGAAGTACAAGAAGAAGAGATAGTAAAAGGTAATGTTGAAGATGACGAAGACGAACTCATGAATGATGAAGGAGCAGGGTTGGTATTTGATGATGATGGTAATGAAGTAGAATTAGCAGGAACTTATAAGAAACAAGAAATCATTGATAAGAAGAATAAAAAGAAGGAATTATCGGAAGAGGAAAAACTTAAAAAACAAGAAAATTTGAAAAAATTACGTGAAAAATTAGAGTCTAAAATTAATAATTTAAGAGAAAAGAGAAAAGCTATAGGTACTAAAACTCCAGGAGCTCCTAAATCTCGTGATCAAATATTAGAAGAACGTCAAAGAAAAGAAGAATTGAAGAAAGAACAAAAAAGAAAACATGATGAACTTGAAGACGATGAAGACGACGAATCAGATTCAGATATAGAATCTGATATTGAATCCGATGTTGAACAAGATAAAACCAGTAAGGATGTTTTATTCGGAAATATTGTATTTAATGATGGATCACAAGTTACTTCTGATTTAACCAAGATTCGTAATTCTGCCGAAAAGAAGAAACAAAAGGGACCAGCTAATAAAGATATCAAAGCGCATTTGAATAAGTTAGAAAAGAAGAAACAGAAATTAGCCTCAATGAGTGCTGAAGATCAAGAAAAACAACAAGAAAAGGATAAATGGCAAAGAGTAATGGCCCAAGCCGAAGGGATTAAAGTTAAAGATGATGAAAAATTATTGAAAAAAGCTTTGAAACGTAAGGAAAAACAAAAATTGAAAAGTGAAATCGAATGGAGAGAACGTAAACAAGTGGTTAAGGATACTGTTGCTGCCCGTGCTAAAAGAAGAGAAGAGAATTTGAAAGCCAGAAGAGATAATAAGGGAAAGAAACATAAACCAAGATTAAAGAAATTCACTGGGACGGTTAATAAAGCACAAATCAAAAAGAAAAGAGCTGGATTTGAAGGCAGTACAAAGGCAAAACCTAAAAAGAAGTAGATTATAGGTGGAATGTTTGTAGTGCGTATATATATTAATTCATATATGTGTATAATATTGTGTATGAATCGGAGATAAATCATGTCGCAAAAAAAAATTTTGTATGTCACAGAATATGCTCTCACAGGAAAGTTGAAGTTTCTGCTGGTATCAAAAATTTCGCTAGCGCAAGTTTTATCTATTTTTCTATTTTTCTATTTTTCTATTATGTAATTTTTTTTTCTCCTGCTTGTTGTCGTTGTTCTTTTTTGCTTTGTCATTTTTTGGTAAAATTTCACTTATTTCAAATACAACTTTTTTTTTTCTTCTTTGCTGTTCATTTTTCTTTTTTTTCCTTTTTCCTTTTTCTTCTTTTTTTGTTCAATTTGCCATTTGACCTTATCAACTAAGTCTACTTACTATCCATTCAATTGTTCAACCATGTCATATCAAGATCAAGCTAGAAAATATTTATCTCAAATTGATAAAGTATGTTAAATCTCGAAAAAAAAAAATTACATCCGACCTACCCTTGCGGTCGAGCCCCCTTTTCCGAATACTAACAATTCTAGTCCTCTAAAAATGTTTCTGTTTTGAATGAATTCGAAGCTAGAACCGGATTCCCAAGATCATATGCTGTTCTTGGTGTTGCAGGTCTTTACTTTTTCTTGGTCATTTTCAATTTTGGTGGAATTGGTCAATTGTTATCAAACATTGCTGGTTTTGTTCTTCCAGGTTACTACTCCCTTGTTGCCTTGAAAACCACCACTTCTAAAGACGACACCCAATTATTAACCTACTGGGTTGTTTTTGCCTTTATCAATGTTCTTGAATTCTGGTCCAAGACTATCTTGTACTATATTCCATTCTTCTATATCTTGAAGACTATTTTCCTTATCTACTTGTCTTCCTTTGGTGGTTCTACTGTTGTTTACAACACTGTTATTAGACCATTGTCTGACAAATACATCCATGTTGGTCCAACTTCTGCTCCAATCTCAAGCAAGATTCAAGAAACTGCTGAAGGTGTCTCCACTTCTATCCACCATTAGACAAAAAAAAGAAAAAGTGTGGCACCCTCGATTCTTGAATTTTTTTTTTACTGTGACTTTCCCATGTCCACCTTTTTTTATTACTAGTACTATTATTATTCTTGAACTTCTGTATTATATATTTCATTTGTGTTTATGAAAACTCTATGCGAATATATACATTATATGTTTACTTTAAGATCGTGTGACAATAATTGCCACATTCACGGATCAACGTATAAACATTCAACATCTTCTAAACCAGTCATGGCGAGAAATTTCATTCTTTTATGTTTAGTGAAACTTTTCTTAAATACAAATCTCTGCAATTTTTCATTCCAATTGAGTTTCTTATAATACGGCGTAAGATTAGCTATCGTGGGGTATATTTTCAACATGACGGTTTTACCGGGACTTACAGAACATGAATACATGATAGACATACTAGATATTAAATCAACTTCGGGGTATAATCTACCACCCGTTAATAACCCCACTGCTAGATAAAAACCAACATAAAAACTTATTGTAACATCATATTCTAAAGCTATTTTTTTCAACATGGACCAAGTGTATGCAATTTCTCCCAATACATCAGGATCATCGACAGTTTCATGAATCATAACCACAATTCCATCACGATCAATTTCGCTCACGACGTTTTCAACATAAAACTCAATCCAATGTAATGGAACCCCGTGGGAATCTTTGGCTTGTGATGTATAGTCATCACCATCATCAGGGATCAAGTATGTATTTGAATCAGTTAATTCAATGATGATTTGTTTGTTGGTGTTGCTATTTTTGGAAAATATTTGTTGCAAATGTGGTTGTAGTTTTCCTAAATTGGAATAGACAAGAAATTGAGGGATATCAAGTTCATTTTTTTCACTCATGGGATATTGAAATGACGATGATGAAGACATTAATGCATCACAAATGAGTGGTGATATCCATGATAATAATAATATGAAATACATTGCAAAACCATCGATCTTTGGGAATATTTTTCTATAGATGCTGCAATTCTTAAAAAATAAAAGAAAAAATAACAAAAGCAAACCCACAAAAAAAAATCTCTGTACAAAATAAAATTCTATATAGACCCTTACAGTAGGAATTATAATTCATAACCTACATTAAATCCAAAAAGACACTGAGAAGTTATTCAACAGTAGAGAGTTGTTGTATAAAATGATCCTCTCAATTGATTGGATGAACCATAAAAACCATACTAAACTCGGTTCTTTTTTTTTTGTAATTGTGGTCATTAACCGGCAATGCATAAAAACTTCATCTGCCAGTTACGAAAACGGTGTTACAAAATCATTAACCTGCTAAAAAGTAATTTTTTTTTTGTATTTTTTGATTTTGATTAGTTCGCGTTTCTTACACTAAATTATACAATTGCTATTATTAGTGACTTACGTGTCTCTTGACTCTGGTAAAAATTTCATTAGATCGTCAATATTAATTAGTTTTAGTTGTATCATTGTGAACATGGTGTTTTTTTTTTGTATTGTTTATGGAATTAATTGTAGTGTACAATACACGTTTTTTGTAATAACATACACGACAACACGAATTTTTTTTTTTTTGTCTTTTTTAGAATAAAGAATAAAGAGCAACGATAATTTTTTTTTTTTCGTTCTGTCAATGATGTCATTGGGAAATTATAGGCTAATTGTATGGTGAGTGTGCGTGTATATGACACTAAATTCATAACCAGCGTGAAATACCAAATGTGACGCGGCTGAGTGGGTGTGACCTCTTTTTTTTTTTTTTTTTTCTTGTGTTATAAATTTTGTTCTATTGCTGTTTAATTAAGGTACAGTTATGAAACAAGAAAAAAGCAATAGAAAAAAGCAAGGGAGAGAACCAAAGACAGAGACATAACTAATTTCAATTTCGATTGACATGCATCACCTTGCATAGAATTTCAGTCCTTACAGTATATACAGCAATGATAAAAAAAATCAAGAACAGCAAAATACGGGAGATTAATACAAATGTAAATTAAAGGGATGTGGCAATGCGTGAGTGGAAGTGTGAACGTGAATGTTAGTGTTAGTGTGAAATGTTAGGGTGGTCTTAAGTTTGACCCTTTGATTGCTGGTTTAGTATGTCATTGTTTTTTTTTTTTTGTTTATTGTATCTAACTGAAATTTTAACAAAGGGAGGGGGTGGAAGTGAGAGATAGATAGATAGCAAATACTCGAGCAAATTGTTTGTGATAAGTGGAAGAAAGCAATTATAAGAATAATTGTTATAAATAGGATTTTCCCTTAACGGGTATATTGATTAATTAATATTGCTCGTACATTTTTCCATCACACTCTCACATGAGAATTTACACAATCAAAGGGGAGGTAGAAAGAAAGAAAGAAAGAAGGAAGATAGGCTGGTTAGTAGTAAAGCATGAGTTGTTAAGTTAAAGTTTTTATGGCACAGTAAGTAAGTTCTGCAATGATCCGTGGTTTTAGGTCACAGATGAAACGAGAGACATTTGGAAAGAATTGTTAGTAACGTAACTAACACAATAACTTTTTGTTCAGTTGAGAATCACAATTTTAGTTTCTTTGTCTCTTTATTTGCGGTTTGTGTTTGTGTAACAATTCCACCTGTTTACTTGTTCACAAAAAATAATAAATTTCATTTTTGTAATTTTTTTTTTTTTTTTAATTCTTCATATAAAATCAAAACAAATTGTCATTCAAGTCATCTTCTGTAGATTACGTTTTTTTTTTTTTTACTCTTCTCTTGCTCTTTCCTTTCTTTATATAAATTGCTATTCATATATCTATTAATCAATTCAATTATTCTGATTCTGGTCACTAGTCTCCACATCACATAACATTATTTTGTATTATTGATAGTTATTATTTATTATTTATTAAACAATGGCTGATGACCCAACTCCTCAAAGTACCAATTCCTCGGTATCACAATTCTTATCCACGTTGATCCCAACTTTGGTGATCTCGGTGGTGTTCCTTTTGGCGTTTATTGCCATTCGTGTCAAACAAAAGAGGGTTTATGAACCTCGTGCCATAGTTAAATCCCTTCCTCAAGATTTAAGACCCGAACCTGCACCAAAAGGTGCTCTTGCTTGGTTAACTACCTTGTTGCGTAAACCAAGTACTTTTTTCATTCAATATGCTTCTACCGATGGTTACTTCTTTTTGAGATTCTTGTTTGAATTCTTCTGTATTTGTGTATTGGGTGTCATCATCACCTGGCCAATCCTTTTCCCAGTTAATGCTTCCAATGGTAGAAACAACGTCCCAGGATCTAACGTTAAAGGTTTTGATATTTTGACTCTTTCCAACATTAGAAACAAATGGAGAACTTTTGCTCACGTGTTTTTGTCCTGGGTATTGTTTGGTGCAGTTATTTTCCTCGTTTATCGTGAATTGGTCTACTACATCACTTATCGTCATGCTTTACAAACCACTCCATTATACGATTCTTTGTTAAGTTCTAGAACCCTTTTGTTGACTGAAATCAAAACCAATTACTTGGATGACCAACAATTGAGAACTTATTTCCCTACTGCTACCAGTATCTGGTACGCTAGAGATTACAAAAAGTTGCAAAAACAAGTTAAAGAAAGAACAAAATTGGCTGGTAAATATGAAGGTACTCTTAACAAGGTTTTAACTAAAGCCGTTGCTTTGAAAAACAAGTGTCTCAAAAAGGGCAAACCAGTTCCAGAACCAGAAGACGATATTGATAAATACTTGAAAGATGGTAAAAAGAGACCAACTCACAAATTGAAATTCTTGATTGGTAAGAAAGTTGATACTTTGAACTACGCTCCAGAGAAATTAGGTGAATTGAACAAAGAAATCGGTAAAGAACAAGCTGAACATGAAACTTATGAACAATTGCCAGCTGTTTTCATTGAATTCCCAAGTCAATTAGAATTACAAAAAGCTTACCAAAGTATTCCTTACCAACCTGATTTTAAAGGTGTTAAAACCATCATCAATGCTGCTCCAGAAGATATTATTTGGGAAAACTTACAATTGACTGCCACCAAGAGAAGAATTAAGAATGTTATTGCCAACACTATTTTAACTTTAATGATTATTTTCTGGTGTATTCCAGTTGCTGTTGTTGGTTCCATTTCCAACATTAATGTTTTGACTGATAAAGTTCATTTCTTGAGATTTATTCTTAAAATGCCTAAAGTCCTCATGGGTATTATCACCGGTTTACTCCCGGTTGTTGCCTTGGCTATCTTGATGTCTTTGGTTCCTCCATTTATCAAATGGATGGGTAGAATTTCCGGTCGTCTTACTGTTCAACAAGTTGATAAATATTGTCAATCTTGGTTCTTTGCTTTCCAAGTTGTTAACGTGTTCCTTGCTATGGCTTTAGGTTCTTCTGCTGCTGCTGTTGCCACTCAAATTGTTAAAGAACCAAGTAAGGCTTTACAACAATTATCTTCCAACTTCCCTAAATCTGTCAATTTCTATTATTCTTATTTGTGTCTTCAAGGTTTAACCATTAGTTCTGGTACTTTGCTTCAAATTGTTGCCTTGATCTTGTCTCACATTTTAGGTAGAATTTTGGATGGTACTCCAAGAGCTAAATGGAATAGATGGAATACTTTGGGTTCTCCAGATTATTCTACTCTTTACCCAGGATTCCAATTATTAACAGTTATTGCTCTTGCTTATTCTGTTATTGCTCCATTGATTTTAGGTTTCACTGCCATTGCCTTCCTTTTGTTTTACTTCGCTTATATTTACACTTTTGTTTATGTTTTGAAGCCAAACTCCGTTGATGCTAGAGGTTCCAATTATGTTACTTCCATGTTCCAAATCTTCACTGGTCTTTATTTGGCTGAACTTTGGATCACTGCTATCTTTGTTTTCTCCAAGAATTGGGCTTGTGTTGCCTTGGAAGCAGTTATTATCTTGGTGACAATTGGTGCTCACTTGTGGATGAAGAGACGTTTTTTGCCATTAGTTGATGCTGTTCCAATTTCTGCTCTTAGATATGCTGCTGGTGATTCCACTTCAGCCTACCCAATGCAAGATCAAGGGTATGCTGAAATCAAGAGAGAAGGTCAACAATACTGGGAAGGTGGTAATAAATTGGGATTGGTTGCTGATCCAAAAGATCAAGTCTTGCCAGATAGAATCCCACAATCTCCACACGGAGGTGCTATCACTGGTACTTCCGGTGGTGAAGAGAAAGATGCCATTCATCCACAACGTATTGCTCCAACTCATCGTGAATCTGATTCTTCAGCTGTTGAAACCAAATTGGGTCATGGTGAACTGATTGATAAACCAAACAGTCCATTCTCTGATGCCAATAGACAAGATCCTGAAAAATCCGGTGGTTTGGTTAATCCAGTCAATGCAGCCATTGCTGCACCAACTAAAGGTGTTTCATGGTTAACTAGATTCTTCCAACCAAAGAAGGAAACTTTCGACATGATCAAGAGTCTTTTACCAGATTGTTACTTCAATTATATTGAATATAACAATGAATTCTTAACTCATGCGTACGATGATCCTGCTGTCACTGATGAAGAACCTCATATTTGGATTGCTAAAGATCCAATGGGATTGTCTGAAATTGAAAAGAATAAAGCTTTGAAAGAAGGTGTTAGTGTCTCTGATGAAAATGCCACTTTTGATGATAAAGGTAAATTGATCTTTACTGGTCCTCCACCTTCTTATGAAGAAGCCATTAGAGTTTAATAATTTTGTCACCCTCCACCTCACCTTTTCTCTAGTTTGATTGGCTTTTCTTAATGTTACTATTTATATATAATATATCTATTCTACGTAGTTGTTTTAATTTTTTTTCATGTTAATTTGTATTTTAATATAATTTTATAATTATTACTTTCTTTAAACTAAATTATTTTATCATATACTGGAATAGCTAACATATCTTTTTGTTCGTGTTTCGACACTGGTTAATCATAGGTTTTACTTAAAGTATCACCTTTCCACCATCTAAATCCAAGTCCATAACCCCAAGGATCACAAATAAATCTTTGTGGATCCTTAACTCCAATTTGATACAATTCATCTATTTCTTCTTTGGTCAATTCCGGCAAATGAATAATTGATTTAATTCTTTCAAGGTTTGAAGATCTTGGTAAAGTTCCTCTTCCATTTAATATATGATAAGCATTAACAATTTCATTACCAGAAACTTTATATTTTTCAGCCAATTCTTTAATCAATGGATTTTTCAAAACTGGTGCTCCAGCACTACCGACTGGAGAATAAGCAACAACGACAATATCATTCTTCTTACAATAATCAATCAAATCTTGTTGTGGTAAATAAGGATGATATTCAATTTGATTAACCACAGGAACATGTTTCTTAACCTTTGGTAATAATTCACGAAGTTTTGGAATTGAATAATTAGAAATCCCAATTGATTTAGTCTTCGTGGTGGTTTCCAAAATACCTTCCAACGTATGATAAACATCAATGAATTTCGTTCCAGTCACCGGATCATCATCATATATCAAATCGCCATTTGCATCTTTAGGGGTATTTGGTAATCCGGTATCTTTATCTCCATGTAAACAAGTTGGCCAATGTTGTAAGAACAAATCAACATAATCCAATCCTAAATCAGATAAGGATTTATCCAATGATTTTTCAGGGCTTTGCCAAAAACTAGGCCATACTTTAGTAGTTATAAAAAGATCTTCACGTTTAACTACTCCTTCATCAAACAATTCTTGTAATGCTTCGCCAATGTATTTCTCAGTTCCATAATACCATGCAGTGTCAATGTGACGATACCCTGCTTTAACTGCTGTTTTCACTTGATCTTTAACATCTTTGGGGTCTTGGGATGCAACGGTACCGAGTCCCAAGGCTGGCATTTTGGTGCCGTTGTTTAAAGGAATGTCAACTTCTGTAGCTAATCTCATTTTGGTAAGGAATTCTAATTGATGAAAGTTAAAAGATATTAGTAATCAATTGAGTCGGTAATAACTAAATGTATTTATATCACGTACTTGTTTAAAAGTTGTTTTAAAGGAAGCAGACCAATAACGTAATCAAGGATGGAAAAAAAAAATAAAATTCAATCAGAGAAGGAAAAACAAGGGGATTTGGAGATTTATTATTTCTCTCGGTGGGTTAATTCGCGTTGTCTTGTCTTATCTTTTATCTTACTTCATTATTGGTATTATTTTTTTTCCGTCAATATCGTTTTCAATTCGCTTTGAATTTCCGTTTGTTGTGAATATCCCCGAAAACCACATGGTCTTTAGTTGTAACTTTGTGCCAAGCAATTGGTCTATTCCCATCGTATCTCTACAAGTTTATCTTTTTTTTAAAAAAAAATACAATAGAAAGACACCTCACTTGATTGACGTATCATTTTAATTCGATATAAGATAATATAATAATTACATATATGAAGTATCACATTGTTGTTGTTATTAAAAATTCATTAGTACATGCAAAAAAAACATAAAAACTAAAACAATATTCAAAAACCTCGTTTAAATCTCAAGGTCACCAACAACATCCTCATCTTCATCTTCAATGCCTTCCTCTAAATCATTTGAACCATAGTCATCATTCTCATCATACTCCTCTTCATCGCCATGATTTATCACTTTAGCATTCTTAGAATCATCTTTAGAATCCTCTGATGTTTGGTTGGCATTGACGTTCGAATAATGGGCTTTGTTAATAGCGGCGATATGAATAAATGTAACCCTCTTCTTCTTCTTGTTATAAATGAAATAATAATACGACCACATGGGCTGATACGGGTATGTCAAATCTTCAAGTATCGTTTCATCAGATGGTTGGAATTGGTAAATTTGACAAGGTTCCAAACCAGCATTCGAAGGTGGTGAATTGTTATTACCCGAAAAAGATCCATGTCTGCTACGAATAGGACCAGTACCCGTACTGATACCACCAGTTTGAGCAGGAATGTATGGTGATGAATTTTTCGAAGGTAGGACATCCATATACGAATTTATTATATCCCAAATCCAATTCAAGATATCTTCTTTTTTACCCAACGAAAGCAAAATATTGTTGAATCTATGAACCAAGTCATCTGCCGAGTCAATACGATAAAAATTCTCTGTTGTGGGTTGCAAATTCGTAAAATCTTGATCAGGGAAAGAACTATTTAGGATAGCAATCAAATAGGCAAACGTTTTCCTTGTCGTCACGTTCTTTAATGGACCAAACGGCGACTCATCAACAGCATGTTCAGTACTATCATCAATGGATACTCCTTCATGTAATGATTCAGACAACAAAGATGTATTACCATTGGTATAACTTCCACTAGTAACCACTGCTCCATTCTTAGGTAAGGAATTCTTGGAAAACGTGATCGTGCTGCTCAGATTGGCACTCGACCTTCTACCCATGTCACTTATCGAAACCCCACTATTTCTCTTTAAATCCGGCGAACTGGCATTACTTCCAAAAATCGAACTTATCGAATCTCTTCTGTCTTTCTCCACTGATCTTGAAAATTGGTTATCCTCTATGATTTGATCCAAGTGTTTGTCAATTGTTTTAAACAATTTTCTGTCGGAACCTATTGGTTTCGTGGTAAATAGCTCACATCCTCCCTTTATCACCAAATTGTTGTCGGGGGAGTGGAAATTTAGTTCTTGATTTACTAGCTCAAGATCAACTTCGTCGATATACTATAGGTGATAAGTTAGTAATTGTATTCATATTAGGAACTAATACTACTACGTCGTCTTCTTTGAAACATATACCTGTTTGTACGGGGAATCAGTTATGATCCTTGTATTCCATCAATAAAAACCAGATAAAAAAAAACAACACGTGAGGTTGCAAAGATCCCAAGAAAGCTAGCCAGCTCGGATATTATTATAAAAAAAAAACATACCTTCATGGAGTTGAATCAATTGTGTTGGATAATGTTTTGTTGTAATACAAACGCTAAAAGAATTGAAAGGTGTTGTTTGTAGTCAAAATAGAATAGTTTGTTTTTGTTTATTGCTTTGAATGTGGGAGAAATTTTGTTTTGAACTCATTTTTCTCTCCCGGCCACTCTCGTTTTGATTTATTGGTATCTTAATTTCGATCACGAATTCTGTCTCTCCTCTACTTCCTCTTCTCCCACTTCGAGAACTATAGCACTAAGAAAAAAAAAAACGTGCGCGTTATGCACGACCCATTCATCCTGGAATCCACGTTGTTAGGGGGCGCGGGCGTGAGCGTGGCGTGGTGGGGGTGGGGGAAGTAGTCCATTTGATTTTTATTATTGTTGTCTATGTAACACAAATTAATACAATTTGTCTATATGTACTTCTACTAATCCATGTTTGTTGATCACAAATTGGTACTTCTTGAACCTGTTGGAATTATGGTTGTTTGTGGATGATACAACTTTGGCAAACCTTTCAACTTGCCAACCTTTAATCAATGAGTTGGAATTAGTCTCCGGAGGACTATATGATCTCTTCCCATTTGCATTGGGTATTTCAGAAGGTGATTGTTCTTGGGCCATCATAGGTTCTGTTACCTCATCATTAAGTTCCTTTTCCGATTTCAACATTGGTTTATATGTTTTCATCAACATTATTCTGTTTTTGACCCGAACTGCCCATGGATAACCTAACGTAGGAACGATTTTCTTGGTACCTCGGTTTCTCAACTCGTGTGATTTATATATCAACTCTTTCTGCACTTTAAATCTATCTTTATTATTAGTTGTTGTGGTTGTGGTTGTGGTGGTAGTAACAGAAGCAGCAGCAGCAGCCAGATTGTTTCCTTCGGTTGATGTGACTTTTTGACGTTTATTTTCAATATCACCGTTGTCATTAAAAGATCTGAGTCCCACTTCTAATGATTCCAAATCACTATGATTCAAGCTTAAATTTAAATTAGGGAATAGTTGATACATCGATGTGGCATCCCAGCCCGATGAAATAGCAGTTTGAAAATCCAAATTCAATGGATATTCGAGTTCTTCTTCATATGCATCTATTGAGCCTCTATCCTGGTGAAACGTGAAATCACTCACTTGGTTGATAACCACAACTGCAACATTAAACTCTTGGGCTATTCTTGATAAATGCTGGAACAACAGGCACACATAATATAATTTCTCCGTTCTCGACGCATATTTGGGTGATTTGTTGAATTTCTTTAACTCGTTGGTTTGTCTTCTTTTTATATCTTCAAAAGATTTGTCTTCTCCAATAACAGTTTCTTGTGCTCGTATTTTTTGTTTCAAATAAGTCGAATTCATAATGGAATCTTCTCTTCTAAAATGCTGGGCGATAGAATCTATCACGATTAGTTTGGTCTTGTTTTGATTCTGACTTAACTTTAGTGGCAACTGGGTGTATAATATATGGTCTTGACTTTCGAGATCTTGACAATAAATATACGATATCAGGTCCATACCCAAATCAGACTGTGTTCCAATAATGTCTTTTAACCTCTTTGTCTCCAAGAAGGATTCGGTTGATATATGAATATTTTCCGATGAAGGGTATTGACGTCGACAATTAGCTAGTAATTGGAACAAGAAATGTGATTTTCCACATCCACTAGCTCCAAATATCTCTGTAACTTCACCTATTGGTATCCCTCCTCCTAACTCCGTGTCTATACTCGGTAGACCGGTAGTTATGTATTCAGATTGTAATAGACTTTCTATGGAACTTGGCGTAACTTCCAAGTCCTGTTCGAGGGTCTTATAATAATCTTGCAATTCTTTCATTGGTCTATTTACAAGTCGGGAAAGTTGAGCATGATCTGAAGCTTCATGGTATTGTAGTAGGTCATTCACCGATTTTCCGTGTGTCTGTAACACGGTAGTGAGGAATGGGAATTTCGTGGAACATGAAAATTTACCAGGTCCGAGTTGTTTATAATCATCCATCAATATGTTTCTTCAAAGTGTGTTGGGTATGTATCTTTGGTTGCCTTATGCTGTTTTAGGGTACTATGCGTGGTTACGAAATGCTTAGTAAGTGTATCACCAACGCGAGATTCCGAAATTTCGAAAAAAAAAAAAAAAAAAAAAATAGAGAAAGTTAAAACGCGTATTCTTTTTTTTTTTTGGTGTTACAAAAATACATATATTAATTATCGATTCATTAATACAATCGACTGGCTCTGCTTGTCTATCTAAGTAAAACTTTCTCCACTCTTAGAAATCATAAAGTCTTTAGATTTGAGTAATTTGACCAAGAAACTTGGTACACACCATCCAAACATCAAACCAACACCACCATCTTTACCAATAGGGACGAATGTAGTATAAGATGTTGGTTTCAGATAAGCCTTTAAGGACACAGATTTGTCATCCAAAACTTCATATTCAAGAGTTTTAGTCAAAACTGGTTCTTGGTCAAACTTTAAGTTGACAATGGAACCGGTACCTTCAGCCACAACATCACCAACAGCGATAACGTTGGAAAAATCTTTCAATCTCAAGTATTTGTCAGTTTCGATAAGACCCGATTCATTCAATACTTTTGAAGGAAGGAACTCGGTGTTTGGAATGGTACCCAGTGATTCAATAACTAAATCAAACTCTTTCTTGGTTCCTTCTGGTAATATAACAAAGTTCCCTTCGACATCAACTCTCGTGTCATTAACAATTTCAACGCCAAGTTTCTTCAATTTGCTAGTTGCTCCTGAAGTGGTACGGGCAGATGACAACCCAGATAATGGTCCCGAACTACCAGTGTACAAAACCACTTTCTTATCGTGATATTTGTAAGCAATTTCTGCAGAAGTTTCAACACCAGTACTACCACCACCAATCACAGCCACAGTTTTGGCTTTTTTGATTTGAGCAGAAACTTTCTTAATGGCATCCAAGGTGTATGTTTCATCTTTTTTGTTATCAAGTTTAAAAACAGCAGATTTGGTTCTGGAACCAGAAGCAACAATTAAATTATCGTAACCAAATTGAGTTTCACCTACAGAAACAATTTGTTCATGTAAATCAACTTTATAAACAGATCCTTGGACAAAGTTAACGGTGTGGATGGTTCCACTTGCTAATTTTTTAATTGAATCTGGGATAGAATAAATGGTTTTGTCAACAAGTTCTGGTTCCACTAATAATCTTGGAGTAGCAGGGTTGAAATAAGCCAATTTACTTGTGGATATCAAGGTTATGTCCAACTTAACCTTGGTTGACTTGAGTAAAACTTTCAATGATGAGAAAGCAGCATATGAGCCACCAATAATAACAACCTTTTTATTGTCCGTAGTCATTATTTAAATATATATATTGTTTATGAATTGGTCGATGTTGTTATATGGTCAAGATGGATCATCAATGATTCTCCTCATGGGAAATCTCTGCTGGTATTTATATTGTTGAAAAATTATTATAACTGACAAATTTTAGTAATTAGTTCTCGCTCATAAAATAAAATTTCAATGAGTAATAAATCCGCAATTAACGGAGTTAAAGCGGGACGGCTGACTAATTTGTACTATCCTAAGTGGAGATAAATATTTCTCCGTGATATATCGCCGTAGCTGCAATATTTCTACATATAATTCGTTTATTCTTCGTCTATTGCAAAAATAATAATTAATTAAATAATTAATAATCGATTTAATAATAATAGTAGTAGTAGTAGTAGAAAAAAAAAAAAAATTCAGTTGTATATTTTTCTAGTATCGTAAGCACTTCTAAATTTTTTAAAATACCCCCTGTTGTTCAAGAACAATGGTTTTAACTTTTCCTGTTTTTATGTGGGATACAACATTTTCTGCAACCCATTCTTCCATCTCTCTACAAGCTTCAATGGTATGGGTTCCCATGTGTGGAAGGGAAACAACATTTGGTAAGTTGTACAATTCAGGACTGACTTCCGGTTCATTTTCAAACACATCAGCACCAAATGCACCAATCTTTCCCGATTTGATCATTTCAGGAAGGATTTTTTCGTCGACAACAGCACCTCTGGAAGTATTCACCAAAATAACACCGTCCTTCATCTGGTTGATAGCTTCTTTGTTGATAGAGTGTCTGGTTTCCGCGTTAAGTGGAACACTGATACATATAACATCACATTGTTCAAACAACTCTTCTCTGCTCACATGTTCGATACCACCTTCTAATTCTTTTTCAAGTGGTACACGGTTATGGTAGATAATTTTGGAAAATCCAAATGGTTTCAATCTATCTCTAATGGCTCTTCCAATTCCACCCATACCCAAGATACCAGCAACTTTACCTTCTGGACTGTGACCTAATTTAGCACCTCCACATTTCCTGGCATCCCAGCCCCCATTGACTAAGATTTGGTGTCCCTCTTGATAATTTCTAAAACAGGACAACATCAAATATATAGCAGTAACAGATGTAGGAGCTTCAACTGGAACAGTGACATTTGAAACTTGGATTCCTCTATCAGTGAATGGTTTAACATCGATCTGATCATAACCAGCACCATTATGACAAACAGTTTTTAAAGTCTTTGGCATATGTGAGGCTAATTCGGCATCAAATCTGCCAGTCTGTTCAACAGATGCATAGGTTCTAGCAATGTTGGTGATGTCGTTGTATTTGGTTTGCAAGTCTTTAATAAATTCCTCACGGGTTTGGGATTCACAATCAATCACATCAGCGATTTTAGCAACTTCTTCCCATTTGGCTTGAGCATAGTCAATTTTACCTAATCTTAACACTTTTGGTCTAACAGTAGCAGTCATTTCTATAATTATCGTGGTCTAAATAATGATGATTATTTTTTAAAAAAAAATAGCAAAAAAAAGGGGGGGCCAATAAGGTGTGATTCTATTCTTATTTATATCATTTCCAGAATATTGTTTTCTTGGTTCAGGAAATGAAAAAAAAAAAAAAAAGAATTTAGGTTCGTGGGGGATAGATATTTATCAATACGTGGGGGAGCGTGGGGGTTTTTTTTCTTGTTTTTTCCTTTTCCTCCGTTCTTAAATACGGATGAATCTTTCCGATGTGACAATCCGATGGAACGTACCCTTATTATTCGTATGCAGTTGAATGGGACATGCAGAATAATGGGGGAGAATAAGATGTGGGGGGTGGAGTGGGTTAAGTTGGAAGTCAAAGTATAATTCCGCTTGTGGTTAAAGTTACCATAATGTAGAATCACTGAGACTAAATTGATAACTCAGTAACATTTTGTTATTCACGGGTTCTACCATCCCGACATGTTGCTACACTAATCGATGATCTTACCAATCTCACAGGAACGGATTCTTAAAGGAACTGCCATTCTATTCATAAAAATAGCCCATCCTGTTGAATTGGTGACATCTTATCTTATAAATCTAAGTCATAGTATAAAATAAAAAAATAAAGGATTGATACGCAGCCATTTATCTGAATTCAAAAACCCGAAACGTCACCGAATACCAGTCTTCCAAAAAAATAAAATAAAATAAAAAAATAAAAACGAAACAAAAAAACAATAGAGAGCCATCACGTCTTGCTGTGCTTAAGTTTTTAGTGGGAATCTCTGAATGAAGACAGAAATGTAATTCTTTTGGTTTACGGTATACGTTTTATTTTGAAACATTTGCAGATCGCTTGCAAAAAAAAAAAAAAAAAACATTTCAAACCGTGTCAATAATAATGGATGAGCATGGGGAATTTTACAGGAAAAAGGACAACAACTTCGATACGTGGAATATAAATAGAGAAACAAGGTCCGTTTACTTTAGAAGGTTTGGATTAACAATTTATCCAAAATCAAGAACCATATTGGTGGGAATAAAAACCAAAAAAATTAGTCACTCAAATTCAGGACAAACTTACAGGAAACCCGATCGGTGGAACTAATACTTGGATACACAAACAACACACAGTGAATTTTTTTTTTTCGGTCTATTTTTCATCTGACAAATTAATCTTAACAATCTAGACTTTGTTACTGGTAGTTGAAATTATCAGAGAGAACGAAAAAAAAGAACAACAAGAACTTTAGAGAACATTACAATTCTGCAATAAAGCATTAGAGGAAATAGGTCTCACAGGAATACTTTCCCCTCTCCCTACTTCTATCCGTTATCTACAACATCTGGTTTCACAAGAACTTAAACCGGGATTGGAGTAGTTGTGAAAAAATAATAATAGAGGGTACCTCATAAAACCGAGCGAATATCATTTTACTTTTTTTTTTCTTCCATCAAGAACGAAAAAAGAAAAAAAAAAATTTCCAGCAAGTGATTTTTTTTTTGTCTCCACGTCAGAACTTTTTCAATATCTAGAATTTCCAATAAATATTCGGACCATTTAGAATAAAAAAGATAGAGGATATCTTACAGGATAGTTTGTGTTAATCAGTTAATTATCAGAAAAAAAAAAATAAGTCACTTAGAGAAAATAGACAAGAAAACCTATCCATTGTCCATTATAATTCAACCCCACCTGTCTACAATAAATATCGATAAATAAAGAATTCATCAGGCATGGAACATCAAGGAAAATTTTTGCCTCAAGATTCTGTTGAAATAGACTACGAAGCGTTACCGGAAGATGCCTCCGTGGCTGCACATTTATCTGCCGGTGCATTGGCTGGTATAATGGAACATACAGTGATGTTTCCCATCGATTCGATCAAGACAAGAATGCAAATGAACCTTTCAAGCAAAGAAATATCCCGTGGACTCTTGAAATCTATATCGAAGATTAGTTCTACTGAAGGATTCTATGCCTTGTGGAAAGGTGTATCGTCAGTTATATTAGGAGCTGGTCCAGCCCACGCTATATATTTTTCTGTGTTTGAAGCTACAAAGACATTCTTAGTCAATAGGTTAACAAACTCACCACATCTGAACAGGATTGTGACTGATGAAAACCACCCGCTCATTGCCAGTTGTGCGGGTATTACCGGTACCACAGCGTCGGATGCTTTAATGACGCCGTTTGATATGTTGAAACAAAGAATGCAAGCCAGTGCTGCTTATAGCGATTCAAAATCCAATTCTGTTAAACTATTTAAACTAGCTGCTGAAATCTACAAAAAAGAAGGATTAGGTGCGTTCTACATCTCCTACCCAACCACGCTTTTAACAAACATCCCATTTGCAGCATTAAATTTTGGGTTTTATGAATATTCGTCATCATTGTTAAACCCATCTCATATTTATAATCCATACTTGCATTGTGTCAGTGGTGGTATTGCGGGTGGTATTGCTGCTGCATTGACCACACCATTTGACTGTATCAAGACCGTTTTACAAACCAAAGGTATATCGACAAACCTGGAATTTAGACATGTCACAGGTTTCAAAAGTGCGGCAGAAGCCTTATATAAACTGGGTGGAATGGCTACATTCTGGAAAGGTTTAAAACCTAGAGTGATATTCAACATCCCAAGTACTGCCATATCATGGACTGCCTATGAAATGTGTAAAGAATTATTGATTAGAGATAAGAGTTTTTAAATTTGCTCTCTTCTTTTGTAATAGACATCATCATCAACATCATCGTCATAATTCACTTCACCATCCAACAACGAAACAACAACAACAACAACAACAGCTATTTTCTATATATATTTATTTTGTATATATTATTATTATTAACATTTTTTTCATTAATATTTCTCGTTAGATTGCATTATAGGGGGAGAGGTATCGTCTCCTTTTGAATGTTTATTGCATCGACAATTAACCAATTACTAAGATTGAATAGCTCGTATTAATGCGTCTGCTCTGGCAATATGCGCTAGTTCTCTAGGATGTCGTGAAAGGCGTTGAGCAACAAATGAAAATAAAACACATGAACCAAGAAACCCTAGCAAATTGAAAAATGCAGCTCGTGAATACAATCGTTCTTCTTCTTCTGTTCTGAAAGATTGAAAGATTCGCCGTATACTTGCAAATATCATGATCGTGTAGTATGGTAGTTTGGGTAAAGCAGTCTGGTAAGATATGTGTCTGTTGTTTTTTGGATGATTGTTTTTTTTTTTTTTTTGTTTTTAGCTTTTTATTTTTTGCTTTGCTCCAAAGTCGAACCGCGTGTCAATATCAAAATAAATATAACAAAACTTAAGCCTGAATAATGTGTGATCAATTCTATGAATATAAAAAAAGAAAAACCTATCCGAAGTCGATGATCGGTATCGGGTGCTTGAATGTTACCATTCAAGTTCGCATATTGCACTAAACAGCTTGTGAAGGGGAACTAAGCCCCCAACACAGCCAACCATCCACGGCGCCATTCCCATACGAAGCAGACCTTTTACAGCCTGAAACTCTTCGTGTAATATTTCTTGTAACGCCGCCCATGCATTTTCATGCTGTGGGGAATGCTCTCAGGAGCAACTTCTTCTAAATAGAACGGATGGAGAGTACCACCGAATTTCCCACCCGTATTAATTTATTTGAGTCAGAAACTCCTTGTGTTGACGGGTAAATGCGAAACGATTCCGGACAAGTTCGCGAACGACTGAGCTACAGGAGCAAAATCGTCGTTCGAAATTTCTGAATTTGCACCATTACCAACAAAACAAACTCTAAAGATGATTAGATTCTTTTTTTTTTTGGGACATCAGGACAATCCCGTAAACCGGAACCACAATAACAGACCAACCAATGGTTCTAAATTAGGATGGAGATACGTAACCAAGAAAAAGAAAAATAAGTCATCGTTTTTCCCACCTCCAGAGATCTATATTTGTTCCATTGCAGGCAATCCCAGAATCGGGAATGAAACCAAACTCGGATATTCAAAGCTAACCAATTACAGACATTTGCGTTTCGGTCAATGTTTACGAAGACGGAAATGTGAATGTTTTTCTTTACCTAAGGACAAGAAATATGCCCTATGTATTAACAAAGAGAAACACTGTAATAGTCATAAAACCAAGAAAAATTGAAATAAAATTGACGGAAAAATTAACTTTTTTTGTTGCATTATCAGTTTTCATCTAATCATAAATCTCAAAACCATGGCGTAGCATCAATAATTTCATAATTTGCTCATTTCTCCCGAAACAATGAACCTAAGCTAGAGCCCATGTGGTTTTTTTTTGCTATTAGGTATGAATAACCATTGGAGCCTTATGAGCCACAACGTGGAAACCAATCGGTCTCCTTGAAATGCTAGTTTTTTATTATTCCCCAAACACCTTATTTAATCGATTAACAAAGAATACATTACAATGTCTCGTCTCCCTGAATTTGTCTAAACTACCTGTCAATAAACTCCGTACCTTCGAGACCACTGAACCTAATTACTAAATGTCCGATGTCGAATTTTATCATTTTGTGGTTCCTAACTAAACACACAAAAAAAAAAAAAAAATAAAATTATTAGACTAAAATCAGAAATTAATAATTAAAAAAAAAAAAAAAAAATTGAAAGAACAATGAATCGTAATCCATGAGCTAAGCTAATCCGTTTGCGTATTCCTGAGATAAACTATTTAAATGACAGAGGATTCCTTGTGATCGTATCAGGATCCTTCTTTGGTCTTTCCCTTCCTTTCCTTTTCCATTTTTCATCATCTCCTTATCACGCCTCAACCACAATATAATTTAGGTGATGTCTACCCATTCTGATATGACTAAAGAGCCGAAAACAACATCGGAAAAGAGTTTCGATTCTGCTGCTTTTACCAGTGATGAGAGTGTGGAAGAAGAAGAAAAGTCTATTGGTGTCCACAAAGCAGAGCTACTAGCCAACCAGTGGAAACACACGTTTTGGTACAAAGTTATCTTGGGATTTTCAGCTTTTCTCTGTGGTTATGCCTACGGTTTGGATAGTCAGACAAGGTACATATACCAAGGTTACGCTACTTCTTCCTGGAGTCACCATAGTCTTTTGACACTCTTAAATGCTGTGTCGGGACTCGTCGCTGCTGCTAGTCAACCTGTGTATGCTAGGTTATCGGATGTTTTTGGTCGTTTGGAATTATTTATTGTTGCCGTTTTGTTTTATGTCGTGGGTACTATCATTGAAGGTCAGTCTCCTAATATCAATGCTTATGTTGCTGGTGCTGTTCTTTTCCAAATCGGTTACAGTGGTATCATCATTATGGTGGTATTCATCATGTCTGATTTCTCCAGTTTACGTTGGCGATTATTCTTCACTTTGTGCCCTGCATTCCCCTTTGTCATCAATACATGGATATCTGGACTGGTAACCAGTGCAGTTGGTACCCATTGGAGTTGGGGTATTCTGATGTGGAGTTTCATTTTCCCTTTATCCTGCATCCCACTTGTCTGCTGCATGCTTCATATGCGTTACCTTGCTGGGAAAACCCAGGAATGGAAATTGTTCAAACAAAGGAAAACCAAATTCCAAGAATTGGGTATGGTTGGGTTCGCAAAATACTTGTTCTGGAAATTAGATATTGTTGGATTGCTTCTACTTGTTGTATCGTTGGGATGTATTTTAATCCCAATCACACTTGCAGGTGGTACTAGCTCAAAGTGGAGAAAAGCTCACATCATTGCTCCAGTAGTTGTTGGTGGTGTATTGTTGCCTGTGTTTACATTATGGGAAGCCTATGGAGCAAGAGAACCAATCATCCCCATCTACTTGATGAAAAACCGCGGTGTCTGGGTGCCAGCTGTGATCTCATTCTTGTTTGACTTTGTCTTTGCTGTGGAGTCCAATTTCTTGTATACTGTGTTAATGGTTGCCGTGAACGAATCTCAGGCGTCAGCTACTAGAATCAGCAACATCTCCTCGTTTGTATCTGTCATTGTTGGATTCTTCTTGGGGTTGTTAGTTGTCTATCTCCGACGCTTAAAAATCTTTGCCATCTTTGGTTGTATATTGTGGATGGTTGGATTTGGTATTCTTTTCCATTTCAGAAGTCATTTACATGCGCATTCAGGTATAATCGGTGGTATGGTGGTAATAGGGTTTGGTACAGGGTTGTTAACTTATCCACTTAACGTTTTGGCACAACTGCAGGTTTCACACGAGTATTTAGCTATTGTGACATCTGCCATATACACATTCTACAGAGTAGCATATGCTTGTGGTAGTGCTGTCACAAGTGCCATATGGGAGCTGCAGCTTTACAAGCGTTTGGCACATCATCTTGGTGACACTAATTTGGCTACCAGCGTCTACGCTGATCCTTATTCATTCATTGCTAAATATGCTTGGAATACTCCAGAAAGAGAAGCGGTTGTTTTAGCTTATGGAGAAGTACAGCGTATCTTGATGACAGTCTGTATGTGTTTTGTTGCTCCTATGATTATTTTGGCTCTATTCTTGAAAAGTCCAAAATTGACCAATGAACAATGTTTGGATAAAGACGAGAGGGAAGCGCAAAAGGATTCCATTAAGGATATCATGAGCACCCTTCGTAAGGATAAACTTGATGTGTAAAGAAAAAAATCACTTCATGATGCAAGTAAGAATTGCTCAGGGTGGTGTTATTCTTTTATTCTATTTTTTGCGGTAAATTAACTGGAAAAAGCGTCAAATGCGTGTACTGCACAAATATTGTATATTTAATTTCATTTGTATGTATGTATATTTATTAATAGATTTATTTCCTTATTCAATAATTACAACGAGTAAATAAGTGAATGATAATCAGAGTTATGGTTAGACAATAATCTTGGGAGGTGTAGAAATATGGCAATGTTCTGATTGTCAACCCTCCCCCAGTTGAATTGTACTTTTTTGTATAAAATCTATCATCAGACCATGACAAATGGTTTGTTTCTTTGAAAAGTATTAAAATATCATGGTTGAGGATCTATAATCACAAGATAACTGGATGGCATAATCAACGACACCTCTACTGTTTTGAAGTAATTGGCATATCCCACATAATAAGTGATTTCTCATGTTGTCGCATAATTCGCGATTAGGGCTGTAACCCTAAACTTCAATTTTTTTTCGCACATGACGGTCAATTTGAAATGTTACACGACTACTTTTTTTAATTTTTTTTCTGGTTTTTTTTTTTTCCTACGTATTGTAGATTCTGAGTGAGCACCACCTCTCACGCACCACGAAATTCTAACAAAAAAAAAAGAATACTGAAAATTTGAAATTTTGATATTGGTTCTTTTAGGAGCATTAATCAACTAGAGTCACAACATGTTAATTCCAAAGGACGACAGAAAGAAGATCCACCAATACCTCTTCCAAGGTATGTCATTAATGTAATATTTAAAAAAAAAAGAATGAGAGAATCAGATAACGTTCAAGACGGGGGAGAACTAGAAGAAGAAGAACCCAAAGAAGAATGAACCTTCATAAAAGCGAATAGAAGGGAATAGAGAAGCACTACGAAATATAATCACGAACGAATATTGAAATATAAAGCATCACCAGGATAGAATTATTAAGATCAGAAAGTGTCTATTTAGGACTATTTTTTCATTTCAAAAGATACACATAGTCCTTCATTCTACCTCCCTCCACCATCCCCTGATTTTCTTTTCTTTTTTTTTTATTTTGATACTGTACATGCATAAATGCAATGTTATCTCAGTAGATTAATTTACTAACACGTTTTTATAGAAGGTGTTGTTGTTGCTAAAAAAGACTTCAACTTGCCAAAGCACGATGAAATCGATACCAGAAACTTGTACGTCATCAAAGCTTTGCAATCTTTGACTTCTAAAGGTTACGTCAAGACTCAATTCTCATGGCAATACTACTACTACACCTTGACTGACGAAGGTGTCGAATTCTTGAGAACCGAATTAAACATCCCAGAAGGTATCTTGCCATTGACCAGATTGAAGAACGCTCCAGCTGAAAGACCAAGACAATTCAGAGATGGTCCAAGAAGAGGTGGTTACAGAGGTAGAGCTAGAGATTAAATGAGTTATTACATTATAAATCAATGAACAACAGTTTAATTTTTCCTTTCAACATTTTTGTATTTTAGGTTCTTATTATGTTTGTTTATGTTGGAAGATTATTAAGATCAATGGGATTAAATGTTAGCTCGAATTTTCCTTAGCATGAGTATTTCATGTACAATATATAATAAAAAAAGAAAACAAATTATTAATAAACTTTTTGATGTTAAAAAGAGAGACAGCTAATAAGATGGCTCTATCTGTAGATATGATCCGTAATTATTCTTAGAATTAGTGAGTTTGCTTATATAATGTGAGCTACAATTAAACACGGTCGTGTAGCTTTGTCACAAAAAGATACACTTTCCCAATTTCATTTTTCTATTGTCAAATTTTCGTATACGAGCGAGAAAGAGTGTGACAGAGAGAGAGGGTGTGTAAATTGGTCTTTTTTTTTTTTTTTGTTTTACCCTCTATGGTTATAGTGCCAGAATCAGACGTCTAAAAAAAGAACCAAGAAAACTGAGAACCCCAAACAAAAAAAACAAAACAAAAAAAAAAGACAAAAGAAAAGTAACATTGGTTGACAAGGACTGCTAGTATCAAATCGTTACTTTAGTTGATTATATTAGCACTATTAAAATCGTATAACCATCTGTTTATTTCCTATTCAAAAAGTAGTTAGATTCTGTTTAGCAACAGAACGAAGAAACAAGGATCAATAATAAATCAGCCTATTCACCACCCCCTCCACCTAAGTGTCATAATTATTAAAAGGGACTAAGCCCAAAAATATTATCAACAAAGTATATTATTTCTCGAAAATGAATGACTTACCTCCACAGCCAACTCCACAACAGTCTTACCGACAACAAGATTCCCAACAAAGCCACCATTATAATTCAAACAGAAAATATCCTTCACTGTCACATCAGGTTCCCCAGAAAGTAAGTTACAGACCGCCACCACAACAACTGCAACCTCCTCCTCAACAACATCAACAACACCAACAATATCAACAGTACAGTAATCCTTCACATCAAGATTACTACCAGCAACAACAACAACACCAACAACCCCCACCGCAAAGTTACCAACAACCGGCTCAATATGCTGCACCTCCACCTCAGCAATACGTTAACCAAGCACCTCCACCACAAAAAGTGAGCTATCAGCAACATCCTTCATATTCTCTGTCACAACCATCACAACAACAAGTGTACCAACAACATCAACATCAACAGCAACCGCCACAGCCACAATACCAGCCACCACCTCCTACTAATAACGGCAGTTACTCGAAACGCAATACATCGAAGGAATCATTGGAGAGCTCAAAAACGGCTGGTTCCTCAAAGCAAAAATTAGAAGCTGAATTAAGAATTGTCTTTGAAAAAGTAGACACTAATAGATCCGGTAGAATATCTGCCAAAGAGTTGTCATATGCGTTATTGAATTTCGACCGTACAAGGTTCCAAGATTCTACTATCAAATTAATGCTTAATCTTTTCAGTTCATCTGACTCAACCAGTAAATCATTGACATTTGAACAATTTGTATCATTATGGAAGTACTTGTCCGCCTATAAGAAACTATTTATACAAGCAGATGCAAACAAGTCGGGCGATATATCCTTTGGTGAATTCCAAAAGATTTTGGAACAAATTGGTTACAAGTTGGACATAGATTTGGTCTTACACTTGTTCCAAAAATATGCCACGCACGAGGATGGTACTGTTGGTAAATTAAAGTTTGATAATTTCATTGAATTGTTGGTATACTTGAGAAAACTAACTGATGTATTCAAGAAATATGATAAGGACCTTTCTGGTACTGCTACCATCGGTTTTTCGAGTTTCTTGTTTGAAGTTTCCAATATACTTTAATTCACATGTTGTCAATGATGTTATTTTTTAAACAAAAAAAAATAAACTAATTATTATATATATACAAAAAAAAAACCATAAAAAGATTTAATAAAGAAGAGGGAAGGAATTGTGTTCCCTTTAGTATACACATATTGTACTTGTTAGTTTCTCATTATCTATATATAAATATATACTTTTTTTTTTTCTTTTTTTCCGAAATAAACATATTCTTTTTTAATTCTAGTCTTTGTTTGTTGTGGTTACATTTAACTTCTTATATAAAATAACTCTTCCAAAGAACCCCTTCAAGATCTTGCATTTGATCTTCAGAAAAGACTTTACTATCAATATGCCAACTATCTTGTCTGTTCTTTTTGAACTTACCAAGTGATTCTTTGGCGGTTTTCCCAACAATACCAGGAATACCGGTAGATTTGTTTGCCAAAGTGGCCAAGATCCCTGGAACCCATCTTGGAGGCGGTGAAGAAAAGGAAAATGCATGAACCAACGCGCCCAAACCTAAAGTGGCACCATGAAGTTTAATAATGTCTTTACTGTCCATATTCTTGTATCCTGATTTACGGTATTTGTTTCTAACCTTATCCAATTCTTTGGAATAGAGCTTGCTGTATTTGCTAACAATCTCTTCAACATCTTCAACTGGTGAAATATGGATCAACCCGGACAATGTGTCTGCTGCTGATTCTCTAATTTCAACATGTTTATGATACAACAACTTGTTTGACAAGTTGAAAACCCGTTGTCTTTGGCTTCTTGTCAACTTGAACAAATTCTTAAAATAAACCGTTTCCGTGAATTCTCCCATCACCAACGTTTGCACTAAATTCAATTCTTCATCGGCATATTTTTCAAGCATTTCTATAATGTCTTCCAAATATGCATTTGTATAAGGAATTTGGGAAACCTTCTTCAACACTGTTATTGGATCAATATTTCCTAATTGACAAACTTCTCTCATATTGATTAGCTCTAATAAGAATGGAACAAGGTATGTAGAAACATGGCCCTCAAACATGATGGACAAGTTTGTGTTCAATTCTTGTCTTAACCAAGTTAATACCGTGGTAGCAGTATAAATGTAGTTTGTCTTTAATATCTCTTGAGGAGACAAGTGTGCTACTTCTTTTCTCCAGCTTTCTATTTTGGTGAATAATTCTTCAACGATACCAACAACTTTACATTTGTTTCTATCATCATATAACATCAACCCTTTCTCTTGATTACAGCCTTCAAGGAAAACTTTACTGTCTGCAAGAGATTCAACATAATAGTTGAAAGACAACACTGCCATCAAATTCCCAATTTGAGATCTGACGGAAGCATACTTGTAGTTGATATTCTTTAAGCAAAATTCCAAAAATTTATCTGGATCAGGAAGACGCCACGAGACTGTTCCAACAATCCCTTTAATGTAACTGAT
>JAKTVF010000094.1:0-44189 GCA_030557055.1 Candida tetrigidarum
TCTGGTTTGGCAGCTTCTTCATTAGCTTTTGGTTCAGTGTTTTGTAAGAATTCTTTGTCGGATTCATTGAAGACACGAGAAGAAGCCATGGCTCTTTGAGCTTTGTTCAATCTAGTGGAGGCAACAATTTTCATGGTGTTGGTGATTTTTTCAATGTTCTTAATGGATTTAAGACGATTTTCAATTTCACGCAAGGTGGCATAGTTTCTTGAACTGGAAATGTAAATGTTAGTATTATAGATCATATATCAAATCAATCCTTTAATTACAACAAATGAATATATCTGTATAAGACGTTCCTAGTTTACTTTTCTTCTGTCGTCTTCCTGTTGTTTTCCTGTTGTTGATGAGTCTCGTAGATACTCCTTCGTTTCCATTCAATTGTTTCCATTATAGATTGTTTTAGATGTTAAAGTAAAAGATAAAACATACCTAACACGGACTGCTCTAGCAGCTTGAGGAACAGCTAAACGAAACATTGTTGGTTTGTCGAACTAATTGATGAAAGGGTTGGAAAGGTTTTTTTTTTCGTTTCTCTTTTCTCAAAGTATTGGTGGAATTTTTTTTTTCTATTAGTACGTTAGTGTGTATTTTGTCAAAAGAAAATTTCGGTTTCTCAAATAGTTGAAACGATTTCATTGGGCAATATTATTTTTTGGTGCACCTCACACTACCCTGGGATATGCCTTGAAGTATCGATGATTGCAAAACTCTACATTATTTCTTTATATTATTATACTGTTTTTTGTTTTTCATTTTAAGAATATATATATAATAGTATCTAATACTGTTCGTAAATAATAATAAGGAAAGGAAAATGGATTAAGAAAAAAAAAATATGTATATGGAAACCAACCAACGTGAAAGCTTTTAGTGACAAAAAAAATGGAAACCCCTATGATCTTGAGTCGTTACAGACAATGGGAAACATGATTGTTGTTGGATGTTTGCCAGTCTAACTCCTTCCCTTTGTCCATATGTTTCAAATCACTTCTTGTTGTCTTCCAAGTTTATGCAAGATAAGAAAATTTGAGTACCGCTAAATAATAATAAAGAAAAGATCAACCAATAATAATGATATGCTGTATTCATCACAATTATTGAGAAGGATCGTTCTTTTGGTATCCCAAATAACCTTGGATTGGATAACTTTCACACATTTTCATATATTTCAAGACCAAAGATTTACAATTTCTTCCGGCATCTTCTTGGTGGTATTGTTTACATTTTCTTAAGGCTTCATGTGTCACTCTCAATTCATAGACTCTGATCCATTGTTCTCTGAGCATGGATTTTCTGGCTGCTTCCACTTCAGTCAAGTTGTTGTAACTGATATCATCAAATGAGACTAACTCTGGTCTTTGATGGTTTTCATAACTGTCTAAACGTCCTGTACAATGGTTGTTAGTATCATTTTTTTGGGGATCTTAAATAACATCGTTCATGGTTAAGAACATACCCATTGTGTATCTTTATTATTCGTTATAGATGGTCTCCAGCTGAGGTTACAGATTGAATAGACTAGCTATATTTTTTTTTTTTTTTTTCTCTCAGTATACTTTTCTCACTGTTTATTACAAAAGCTGAAATTTAACTGGTTCTGAAAAAAAAAAAAATAGCACTTTTGTTTTTCTCATTCAAGCACAAAGGTCCAACGAAGGGAAATTTTGATCCGTCTCACACTACCTGATTCAATTTCTCCAGACGAAAAACACGGAAAATTTAGAGCACGACACAATACAATAACAAAAGACGTGGCGTAAACATTGGCTCATACAACCATTTAGAGATTTGGGTTAACAAATTTGCAATGTCAGAGAAGGAATCAATAAAAACAATCTCTGATGATGAGAAGAAATCATCAATATTCACTTTCAATGCAAGTGCAATTTCTTACTTACATACATTGTTTGCATATTCTTCATTCTTAGCTGCCTTGGCAGTCGGATCATATTTGCACTATTACAAAATTGTCCAAAACTCTTCATTTGGATACCCAGATGAATGGTTCCCAAGTGTGTCTGCGACAATTGGTGACAGATACCCTGAAAGGTCCGTCTTCCAAATCATAATTGCCTTGACTGCTGGACCACGATTCTTGTTGTTGATTTTCAACTTTATCTGTCTTTACAGAAAGAACAGTGTTTTGCCTTATGTTGCATTAATTGCTGGGACATTAAGAACTTTCACAGCTGGTGGTTGGATGTATATTACTTCTACTGATGATCACGATGCTCATGACGTTTTTATGATTTCTTACATGGTCTTGACTATTCCATGGACTGTTTGTACCACCTTATTATCACCAAAGGGATCAACTCAAAGAAGCGCAAGATTTTATTCAGCTGTGGCATTCTTTGGAACTATCGTTCCTTTAATTTATTGGTTTATCCAACACAAAGTACACGTGGTAGCTGGTGCTTATTCTATTTATGCTTACTTTGAATGGGGATTAATATTTTTTGATATATTATTTGATTCCTGGTCAGCATTGGATTTCCAAAATGTTGAAGTTCTGATCTCAGGTAAAGGAATTCAATTAGAGACAATACCAGCAACCAAGATTAGTGCAACGCCAGTTCCAGAAGCTGTGAAAGCCACCACCACTGTTACTGATGAATTCACTGATATTGAAGTGGTGATCAACTTAATCAATTCCTATATTTATTGGACAGTGGCAACTTCTTTAATTTTATGTATTTGGTATTTCCCATTATGGCATATGGGTATATCTGGATACGAAGCTGCTATTTTATCCTTCTTTTTGGCTCCATTGATTTTGCTTCTTCCATTTGTTAGAAACTTTTTCATTGCCTATCCTTCCGTTAGTAGAACTTTAACTGTTCTTTTCGGTGTTGGGGCATACAAAGTACAAGACCCAGAGCAAAGACTCTTGAGTATTACAGCAGGGACAGTCTTTGGTGTTATTTCGGTCGTTTGTGAATTTGCTGCTGTAAGCAAATACCCTAAAAAATTGACCTCGTATGTGTCCACCTTTATTTTAGGTGCATTAGCTACTTCGATTTTCAAATTCATGTTCTACTCAAATAATCCAATCTGGCCAACCATGCACAAGGAAAATGGTGGTTACAATGCAACTGGTATCTTCTTAGGTTTACTTGCTGCATTTTTCACTTCTAAAGAGAAGCCAAGTGTCAAGAATGCCAAGTCAAAATCTTCATCACCATCACCTGCAACTGCCACCACAACTGCCACCACAACAGCAACAGGGTCATTGATATTAGCTGCCATAGGTTTTGGTGGTTATTACTTTTCCATTCAATCATATTTAACTGATTCAGGTACTTTAGCTCTTTGGACTTGGGAAGGTTATCCTATTAAAGGACCAACTCCAATCACTGGTGCATTACTTCACTTTTTGGCCATAATCCTTGCTGTTGTAATTTCTACCAAGCTGCATCCAAACTTATTTAGTAGCTGGAGTTATAACATCATCGTTGGAGGTGGAAGTGCCTTTGTTTTGTATTCATTTGGAAACTGGCTTGGTTACGCTGGAGCAGTTGTCTATACATTTTATTTGGTTTCAATTGGTCCAATTATCTGGAACTCACTTAAAGGTTACAATATCGGTGGTGTTTTCTTCTTGGGGTACTTTGTCAGTATTGTTTTGGCATTAGCTAGTGTTTGGATCGTGGCATACGCCTTTGTTCCAGGTGGTCCATTACTTAGAGAAAGAACTGATATCGTGTTGGGAAGTTCATTTGCAGCTATTTTGCCAGGTATTTTGAACTTCAAATTGCGTTCTGAAGAATTCACCAAAACCAAGTTCACTAGTTGCAGAATCTTGAGACAAACATTAACTATAGTTACGGCATTGTCTGCTTTAGCAATTGCTGTTTTTGTCAAGAGATATCCTAGTGAACCATTCAGACCATACAATGAAGACTCCAAATCTTTCACTGCTGGAATTTGGTGTGTGCATTTTGGTTTGGATAATGATATGTGGTCATCAGAAACTAGAATGAGAGATTTGATTAAAGATGCCGAAATTGACATCATTGGTTTATTAGAATCTGATACACAAAGATTAATTGGAGGTAATAGAGACTTCACTCAAACTATTGCTGAAGATTTGGGAATGTATGTTGACTATGGTCCAGGTCCAAATAAACACACCTGGGGTGCGGCATTGTTGTCCAAATTTCCAATTATTGAATCAACCCACCATCTTTTACCATCCCCTGTTGGTGAATTAGCACCTGCAATCCATGCCACTTTGGATATATATGGAGAACTAGTTGATGTTGTGGTGTTCCATTCCGGTCAGGAAGAAGATGTAGAGGACCGTAGATTGCAAAGTTTGGGAATTCAAGAGATTATGGGCAACTCGACCAGACCATTAGTTTTGTTGAGTTACTTGGTTACAGAGCCATTACAGGGCAATTACAATACGTATGTTAGTGAAGAATCCAGAGTTTACGATATTGACAGTACTGATTGGGATAGATGGTGCGAATACATTCTCTTTAGAGAATTAAAGAAAGTTGCTTATGCAAGAATTTCTCGTTCCACAATTACTGATACCGAATTACAAATTGCTAAATTTAAGTTGATGAATGAATATGAGAAACGCGATGATGATTTAGAGTTCTATTATGGTAATAATTTCGTCAATGAAGAAATGATTGATGAAAACTTAAGAATGCCACAACTTTTCAGAGGTGATGGTGTAAGAGGACATAGGTATCATGTTTTTGATGAACCAAGATATTTCGCCCAAGAAAAATGGCAAAGAGAGTCCCATCATGATGACGATCAACAACAAGATGAGGACCAACAAGAATAAGACATATTATACTCAATTTGCGAGGATAATCCTCAACTCTACAATAAATAACAATACTATTAGACGAAACTTAAAATTTTACCATTAATTCGTAATATCAACCTGTAGACTTTCCCTACTTATCCCACTTCCTAGAACAACCCACTCTCCACATTATATCCTATGCATTCACTCAGTTGCCAACAATGCTTGAGATTCGGCTAATCCAGAACCACGTTGTTCCTCTTGCATTCTTTGTTGCTGTTGTTGTTGCAACTGCAGTTGACTATTTCTCAACTCATACAACCGGATTTTCTTTCTAATCCTCTTGAGCTGCCATCTCACAGGGATCCACGGCAACACCCCTTCTCTCTCTTCATGCAACTTGACTTTTAACCACCCAATCACCAATAACCAGTATGCCATGTAACTGATCACACTTCCATACGTGGCCGAGTTCGTCCACCCGACAATGGCATTCAACACCATCCACCATCCGTCAGTCAACCCATTACAACAGTTGACATGCCACACACTCGTGGCAACATCGTACGAACCAGGTCCACTTCCGGTCTCGCTCACATCTAACCCACCACATGCACGTACGTATCGTTCCAATTCTAGGAACCACACGCCACGGCTGATCAACCCAGCACTGACAATGTAGAGAAAACAGGTGGAGCATATGAGGAAGTATTGGAGTGATAGCTTGTTACCTCCTTGGTAGAGCGCATATCCTATCAATGAACCAAATGCAATCCCACTGATGACCGATACCACGATGGAGAATAGGGACGAAGTCATGGCCGAACCACCGATAAACACCACTGCCTCTAAACCTTCTCGTAATGTCGTGACAAATGGCAAAATGGCAAGGTAGTATTTCTTAGTGAACCCCTGTTTCTTCTTCTTCTTTTGCGTAGTCTTAACAGTCCTCTTCGTATTCTGTATAGTTGTGGTTGTTGGGGTATTGGTATTGGCAATGACAGTACTTGGTGTGGTCAATGGGATGATACTTTCATCCACGGTGTTGGATTCGGAGCTCGACCGTGTCCCACCATAGTTGGCCACACTATCCTCGTACGTCTCGTCGTCTCCCAACTTGGCAATCTCTTCCTCTCCCTCGGCTTCCACTTCCTCCACCTCTTCATCCTCATCGTACTCTTCCTGGTTGTACGCATCGCCCAACTTGATCCACCACTTGATCTTCATCACCTTGTTGATCCGCAAGAGCCCAATCCCCATCACGGTGATGATGACACTGGACAAGATACAAAACACCCCTTCCCACACCCTCTCGGTGTATGCCCAGTAGTCTTGCCCCACAAAGTAGAACAAAAGCGTGAATGTCACTCCAATCACAAAACAGATGAAGAGTCCTAACAATGCTCCTATCCATACCTGGAGTTTAAGTTTACGATGCACTTTCTCCAAATGGGTCTTGCATTCTGGTGTGACAGTAGTTGAACTAGAAGCTAGTGGTTCTTCCCCTTCTTCTTGTTGTTGGTCCTGTGGTTGTTGTTCCTGTTGCTCGCCATGTTTGTGTGACCGTTGGTTGATAAATGACAATAGCACTGAAATGATAATTGCTGTCTCAAGGGTTTCTCTAAGAATGATGAAAAATATCTGTACTGAAAAGTACTCCTCCATCTGTGCCATCTTCCTGAAACTTGCAATTGGGTAGTTGTGATTGCGCTTCTTCTGAAGAATTTCTCATCGTAACATGTTTCATTTATTATTTTTTTTTGTCTCACTAGGACAAGGGTACTTTATTGCGGCGTAACTAGCACGAACTACAGACAAGAGAAAAAGCATCTGCGATTAATGTATATATGAAAGACAAAGGATATATATCTCTATAAATAGCACTACAAACGTCCTCTTGCTATTGTAATCATCATCATTATTGTATTATCGTATTATAGTATTATAGTTTCTCTAGAGGTGATTCTAACTACCAAGTCGTCTACTCGACAGGGAAGACAACGGTAGCAGTGAGACAAGTGATGTACTCGTCATCCTTGGTGAATGCTCTGGCAGTGACCAAGTATCTACCAGGTGGCACTTGTTCCGGGATCTCCACCACCTTGGTGATCACATGTTCTCCCTTCTTGATCGGACATTCCAAATCTACCTTGACGATCTCTTCACACAAGTCGTATGTCTGGTGGATCAACTTGATGAACCCGTACCTGACTTCCACTTCGACATATGCACCGTCTTCAATAGTCTGGTCGATATTCCCCACAGCAGTGAAGGTTAAGTTGGTGCCTGCTTTTGGTGGGTTGGGAGTCAAGTCCACTTTATTCAACAGTAACAATTGTGTTTCGGTGAAATCACAGATCTCAATAGGGGAATCACCAGGGACGGGTTTGGTGTTGGCATACAACACTTTGATCTTGGAGGATTGTGGGATCAACGATGAGGGGTTCTTGAAGATGGTGACTGCCTTGTCCCAGTATGGGTTGGAGAATGGGAATGAGAAGGCGTCGGCTGAAGCAGATACAGCAAGTGCGGCTAATGCGATGTTTTTGAACGAAACCATTGTCTGAGTGTGTGGGTGAGTAAATAAGGAAGTGGTTAAGTGGTTGGTCTAGGTGTTGGCTGATATATTAAAAATATAAGAAATGAGAGAGTGTGTGTAAGAGCAATGTTTTTGTTGGAATTATTAAGATTGTGGGTGTGACCAATCCAACAAATTTTTTGCTCGGTATAGTTTAATTAGGAATAAAGAGAAAAAGTGTGCGTGTGTGTGGATGGGTGCGACATTGCTACTTTCTTATCACTGTTGAGGGGAAATGTCGTTTAGAAATATACAATATGAGTGAGGCTAATAACATGCAGATGATCGCCTTTTTTAAAGAGTGTATGCTTAGTTTTAGATAAAGGCTTAGATTATTATCCAGGCACATAACTGTATAGATATCCCTTAAGTTGCATCTGCTTCGACGATATCAATAACGAAATTGTAAGATAAATATTATATTCTTTTTTTTTGATATTATTAATATAAAAGGTTTCTATAACTTATACACTGTTTGATTTTCTTGCATTTAATCAACTTTAATGGCTCCATAAATCTTCCTTATAAAGGTCAATCCCGTTAATAAACCAACGGCACCACAAGCAATTCCAATAATGATGGATGCCAAAGCCATATAAACGAAATATAGTAATCCACTAACAAAGTCTTGAACATTCAATATTCTCACATAATAATAAATCGAATAACCATAAATGAACCATCCAAGACTGGAACCAACTTGGAAAGATAACCAGATCCATTGGGGATCATTATACACCACCAAGGAGATATATACGGCGACAATTGTTGACTCGATGATGATAATGACTAACATAATAATGGTGATGAATAAAAATCCATACATGAAATAAAAAGTGGTCTTTTCTAACCAAACAGAATTAAAAATAAATAACAATTCAACGTAAACAATTCCAAATGGGATAATACCATAGACTGATACAGTTCTTAAATAATTGAATAAGGTACCAAAAATTTTACTACTGGAATTCCGTGGTTGACGGATAGCATTAGTGGTAATGGCAGAATAATGTAAGGATTTTTCAAACATTGGGCTTGGAGGAGGAGTCTTGAAATCGACCCTTGTGTAATTGTTAGCATAAAACCCACCTAAAATACCTAATGGACATTGGATAAGTAAGAAACACAACAATAACACGACAATAGTACCGAATGGTAAAGCAGCTGAAGATTCTTTGGCCCAAACGAAGAAATTCAATACTAAAACAACGGAAAATATACCGGCTGGCAAAGCAGCACTGAATAAGAGGGATAATGCAATGGTGATGAATGAATCATATGGTTGGTTTAAATTATCACCTTTGAAATATTTGTGTAATAATATTCCAGAATATGAAGAGATCAAACCAGAACCAATGATACAAGCAATGGAAATAGAAAAGAACGCTCCTTGATGGGCATTGAAGAATGTATTTTTGGTGCCAATTGAGTTCAACATTAAGATAACGCTTACTCCAATGATGGCAATAAACATTTGGATACCGGCAGCCACCAAAGTCGTTAATAATAATTCACCACGAGGAACATGATTCACATCATTAATTAAAGTTTTCCATCCAGATGGAATATTCGCATTCAAATCATTAGTAGCTGTTGGTAATGTTGTGGAGGAGGCATTGTTATTATTATTTTGAATATCTTTTTTCAAAATTTTAATTAAAAAAATCATGACAACCAAAGAGGCTAAAAATATGAGAATGAATGAATTGACAAAAGACATCCAATGAACATGGACATGAGCTCCATTAGTTTCATTTTCGTAATACAATTCCCATCTTGAATCATAATCAATGGAATTATCTTCTCTCCAATAAACAGAATAAGTATAAGGAATATCAGTTCTTTCATCAGATAATTCTTCACTATTTTCCTTATATTTTGGATGAAGGGGGAAATTTTGGTAGTCTTTAGAAGAACCAGGACATTCTTCATTAATGACACTTTTAGGATAAACTTCAAATCCAACAATGGTGTTTTTATTTGAATCCCCTTTTTCTTTATGGTATCTGATAACCAACATGACATGATTATAAAGATAACTCACCTGATCATCAGGATTAACAAAACCCAAAGGAAATCCAGAAGCATAATACTTTTTTCTATGATTTGTTGATTCAAAAGTAGTTGCCCCTGGTAATCCATCAATTGACCAATGATTAACATACCCATCTTTGATCAATTGTGATGCTCGTTTGATACCATTTTGAGTAGCCAACAAGTCACATAATCTATTACAAGGAATATCCACGCCAAAGTTCAATTGATACCCACTTTGCCAAATTCTTTCCCCCTTGAGTAATTCACCTAATGAAGTATGAATTGGTTTTGCACCATTCATAGGAGGACATACAAATGATAAACTATAATAAGAAAATGGTAATTGGGTGGTATCTGATTCAACTTTGTTTACTAACAAATCTACTTTATCTCCATGTTTGTAATAATTGGGACTAAATCCGAAATCAAACCCTTGACAAGAATTAGGAAATATTGTGAGAATAAGGGACAATAATAAGAATGTTATTAGTTGAATCATAATAATGTGATGTGAATTGAGGGAAGTGTTGTCGTTGTTGTAATAATAATTATAAGAAGAAGCGAGTGAATGAAAGTAGGACTACTTTCTTGAAATGTATATATCGAGATTAGTAAAAATGATCAAAAAATGATTGAAGATGGTGATGAATAAGAAAAAAAAAAATAAAATAAAATATATAGCAATATTGGGAAAGAAAAAAAAAGGATAGCTGAAAGTTGAAAGTTGTAGATGAAAGTGATGATCGTAGTTGAGTTGTTGTCGTAGATGATGTTGAGGTACTAGTATAAGAATATTATATTATAATATTATCCTTTTTTTTACTTTTTTAGTTATTGTTGTGTACTACTTATTGTGTATATTGCATCTATTGTACTTGTTTATATACTATACTACCCCAAGCTCTGAAAAAAAAAAAAAAAATTTCACAATATGAAAATGTAGAGAGCAAAAAAAAGTATAAGGCGGTATTTCTATTTTCTATTTTGTATTTCCATTGTATTGTAATCAAATGGAATTCCACCACCACACAGAATAAACAAAAATAAATAATATTTTATTTTAGTTTTAGTCTTACATATTTGTCTTTTTGGGTTGAAGAGATTTCTATTTTTAACCGATTTTTATTTTTTTATTGCGCTACGTACTAACCCCCTCTCCCTCTCCCCTACACTACCAGCTACTTTACAAGTGGGAAAATTCCCACTAGAAACAAATTATTAAACCGTTAGTTTTTTTTTTTAGATAGTCCAGATGTTTCAATTAACTAAATAGATATCCCTTATTCTGTTAAATTGAAATCCACACCACGTGATACCCTTATTTCAATTCTAGACTAGAACTCTAATTTTCTTGGGTTTTTTTTGTTGATTACGTGTAAAGTAAAATCCACACAATTGGTATGTAGGTGTGTAAATCCACACAATTTTTCTTTTTTTCTTTTTCTTTTTTTGTTTTTTTCTTGCCCTTTTTTGTTACATTTTACACGCGATACATTATGCTCTCTACATTTAGAAGAAATCTTATTTGTCTTTTGTCTTTGAGTTGGCATCGCTATGGGCCGGGATGCTCATTTCAGGAGACGTGTCTTCCTGTATGGGAATAGTAATCACAAAATACACCAACTTTGTATAAACTAATACCGAACTACTACCATCATGTGTTGATGGTTACTAACCTCTCTGGAACCCTCTCTTGGACGAATACAAAACTAACACAAAAGTTTAATACATTCAAGTTCAAAATACAAACAACACATACACCTATATAATCATCCTTTTAATGATTCCATGGCTTCTCTAATCAAATAATTACCCTTGGGATCCAAATTCAACGCAATTGTATATTCTTTAATTGCCAGGAACTTATCATTTTGTAAATTATACAATTGTCCCAACAAAAAATGTACACTGGCTTCATCGGGTGCTAAATTTTTCAAAGTTTCGAAATTTTTAAGTGCTTGATTATATTGTTGTAATCCAAAATATAATTGACCCAATTTGAAAATAGGTAATGGATTCAAAGGTTGTAATTTATGAGCTAATTCATATTGTTTAATGGCTAAATTCTTCTTGTTTAATTTCTCCAATACCATACCACAACAACAAATTAAAATAATATTAATTGGATTAATTGAAATGGCTTTACGGAAATGATAATCAGCTTTTTCATAATCTCCAAGATTTATATAAACCATGCCAATACCATATAATGCATTATAATGACGTGAATCCAATACTAAACTGATTCGGAAATTCTCCAACGCCATTTCATAATTATCATTACTGAAATATTCATGTCCTTTCAAAGTATAAGCATAAGTGAAAGTCTTGTCTAATTTAATAGCTCGGTTAAAACATTTAATGGCTTCATCAGGTTCATGAGTTAATGAAAATAAATTCCCAATAGTACACCAAGTTGTGGCTGAATTTGGATTCAAATCATGTAATTCATTGGCTAAATATGTCAATTCAACTTTTTTATTCAAATGCCATAATAAAGTCAGGAAATATTCCATATCTTCTAATCTTGTCCTATCCAATTTTCTCAATTTATTGAAATAGTATTCTGATTGTTGATAATTGACAATTTCATAGTGTAGTCTACCTAATTTACTCAAGACCCAAGGTGTTTGTTTCTCATAATCATTAAGTGAAGTTTCTAAAATCCTAATGGCTTTGTAACAATCATACTTACACATACTTCGGAAACTTTTCCCCAATATTTGATACAATTGTAAAAGATATTTTTCACTTTTTTCAATCTCTTTAGTATACATTATTGAAGAGTTTGATGATGATGAAGTTGAAGAGGAAGTTGAATTTGATGATGATGTCGTTGGCTGATGGATTGATTCTAATGTTGCAGAATTATTACGTTTCAAATTTCTCTTTTTCGGTGTCTCCATTACTGATGACGAGGATGATTGCTGTTGTTGTTGTTGAGTGGAGTGTTGTTGCGTTGATTGGTGTGGTTGTTGCAGTGTCTGTGATTGGTGATTATGATGATGTTGTTGTTGATGATGATTATGACTATTATGTTGAGAATGATTTTGAGGTTGTGAAATCAATCTTGACGTTATCCTCGAATAAGTACCATGACTTCCTGTTCCAGTTAAACTTTTCTTTCTATCATCAGGGAAACTAGGTTTAGCAAATTCAAAATCTAAATGATGATTAGTTGAACTTGATCCACCAGTAACACCACCACTTCCTGTTGATCCACCTCCAACAGCTCCTGTACTGTTCAAATTTGATTTTCTTAATGGTGCATCAGGTATACTTGGATTTTTAATTCTTGGAGTTGAAAAATTAAATTCGTCAACATGGATAGAAGGAGGTATTTTCGAATTTAAATTCTTGTCATTAAATGGATTAGTTAAATCAGGTATTATTGTTCCATCATTTGCAACCACAACTCCAGAACCATTCCCACTCCCACCACTTCCATTCATACTACCAACACTACCAACACTGCCACTACCACTCCCATTTGCAGATAAATTATTTTCATTAGTTGATGATGTTGGAGATTGATTTTGAAACTTAAAAATCGATTTAACTCGAATATTGACTCCTAATTTACATAATTCTTGAAATGCTTCAAAATCAAATTGATTAATTTTTAAAGCTTGGGTATAATTCAAACAACTATTTTTCACATCATGAATCTCACGATACAAATCCCCTAATAAATGATAAATTATGGAAATATCTGGATTCACACTCCTATTAAATTCATAATTAAACCTCACATATCGACTATTCCCATTCCCATTACTATTCTTATTATTATTATTATATTGATGATGAAATTTTGATCCAGTATTAAGTTCATGAATTTTCTTGGTTTTAATTAAATGAAAAACACCTTCTTTATACTTCCCCAATTTCAAACAACATTTCCCATATAAAAACGAACATCCTAAATGATGATCAAATTTCCTTAAATTATTCAATTTGAAATAACATGTTTTGAATTTATCTTGTTTAAATAATACAAGACAATATAAATATAACGAATCCAATAATTCCTCACTCTCACCTCCTCCTTCTACACTTCTACCACCTTGGTCTCCTTCTTGTTGTTGTTGTTGGAGATTGGATTCAACAACAGCTATTAATCTCTCACTGGCAAATTCCGCGTTTTTATAATTAAGCGTATCCAAAGCATGGATAATCACTGATCGTAAATATTGTTGAATATACTTTGGATTTGCTTCTGGATTAGATGATAATGATGATGATAAATTATCATGATTGATTCCATTACCACCTGTAGTAGTACTAGTATTAGTTGTTGTTTGTGGTGGTGGTGGTACTCCTGTTATTGATTGCATATGATGAGTTCTTTGTTTCTGAAAAACTATTGATATAGATAGATAGATAGATTAAATAAATAAGATATTCTTGAACTGTTGATGACTTGTAGTTGTCTTTTTTTTTCTCGTCTGTGTGTGTGTGTGTGTGTGTGTGTATGTGTGTGTTAGTTGTTGTAGAATGTGGTTCTGTAGATGGTGGTGGTGGTGGTGTTTTTTTTTATTGTGTTTTTGTTTTTATTTTTGTTGTGAAGTTGATTTTGTTTCTCTGTTTAGTTTAGAAAAAAACGAAAAATGGTTACAATTTTTTGTTATGAATTATGGTCACAAATATATGGTCGTATTACTACATCCATCCTCATATACTATAAACCAACAATTTCGTCTTCTTCTTCTTCTTCTTTAATATAATTACATATACATTGTTTACCCTAGAATAATCAATAATAATAAAAAAAATTTAAATCAAAATATAAAACAAAAAAAAATTATAACTACTACATAATACACACAAACAAAAAGCAAAAACATAAACATAAACCTTTCAACCCAATTATTATTTTTTTTATAGTTTTCTATTTTTTAGATTTTATAAGAAAAGTATGGTTACCAGCAGAATCACTGGAAAAAGCCATCAATTTATCTTGTTTTCTTGATCCACTCAATACTCTTCCGGTGGAATTCTTAAACACAGTTTTAGATTCTTCTTTTGGACTTGATACATTCACTGAACTATTATTTGATGATCCCGAAGCCGTAGAATATGGGGTAGATGAAAATCCTCCAGTATTTATCTCACTTGCACTACCATTGTTAACATGGCTACTACCATTGCTGAGATTATTACTAGTGGAATTACTATTTCCGGTACTACTACCACCATTCAAATATTGATGTGAAGAACTCTTTCTAGAATCACTACCTGTGGTAATGTTATTATTGTGGGAACCTTGACGTGAAGGAGGTTTGAAAGTAGAATAACTATGTTCACCAAAATAATTTGTACTACTAGTTGTTGGAGTTCCATTTGGTGAATTGTTACCTGACTTTGGTGAGAATATCCCTGATGCCAACAAATAAGGTGAAGCAAATCCTCCAGATTGACTGGAACTACGACCCATCAGTGGTGTGTTTGGCATGGTTGTTGAGCTTGAACGTCTCATATTGGTATCAAGACTCAATTTAGGCAATGATGAAGTTTCAGTCAAAGTATTATCATATCCTGCATTTGAAGAAGAACCATAATTAGATGATTGGAATGAGGAATCATTATTATGATTATGGTCCATTATATATCCATTAGCTCTCAATTCTTCATCTCTCAATTTGGTTTCTTCACGAGCTTTGGCTAACAATTCTTGAGCTTTACCCAAAGTAACCGTTGGGGTTGAACAACTACTAACCACTGGAACAGAGTCATCAATATCAATAGTAGCTTGCATTAATGCTTTGACCCAACCTCTCATTTCGACTTCGCTTTCAACAGCAAAATAATGCGTTTTTGGTTGGGTGAATGTCAATCCTTTCTTGAATCCTGGTGCTGGAGGCACTAATTTGAAACAATAGTTACCAGCAAATGTGGTGGAAGCATACATGGCAGCATATTTATCCGATTTCTCAATTTCTTCTGCATCACTATTGATTGGGATCACTTTATGAGCAGTGATATCAATCAAACCTTTCTCCTTCTTGTCCTTCAACGAATGGTAGTATGACAATCTAGTACCGTGTAATGTGAAATATCTTGTTCTCCATCCAAGGGCATTACTAGAACGTTTCGACATGTACCCACTGAAACTAGCTGTTTTGATAGCTTCGTCTGGGGTGGTATCACGAATACCTTCTTGGAATGCTGATGTCTTCAGTTTCTTGGAACCAGTCAAACTACGGAAATTATTAGTTGAAGTAGCACGAAGACTTTTGAGTCTCGATGCATTAGGACGTGATTGTGAAACAATAGCAGCAGAATCACTGGCTGATCTTTTATCATCTCGAAGTATATCCATAGACTTGGTTCTTCCTGAAATAAATTCTGGTTTCTTTGGTGACAAATTAGCTTCATCGATATCAACTGGAGAGTTGGATAAATCGAATATTTGAGATCTTCTCTTACCGGCACCAGCAGGAGGAGTATCCACTGGAGAGCCTTGAGAAGCTCCACCTGCATATGCATCTCTCATTATTTGAGCAGGCGATATGAGTCTATCATCACCTTTACCAAATTTACCACCAGAAGACAGCAATTGTGGGGTTGCTTTTGAAGAATCATCATTACCTGATGAAAGGAATGACAACATTGAAGAATGTCTTCTGTGATGGTTGGAACCTGACTGGTTTCTTTTGTGACGAGTAGAAGCTTGGGACCCATTTCTATTGTGGTTGGAAAATTGATCATAAATAGATGATGCCGGCCTTGACAACCCATTGTTGTTATTATTGCTACTGGTAGTTCCAGCACGAGAACCAGCTTCACCTCTTGTACCTGCATCTGCACCTGCTCCACTGAGACCAACCCCTAGACCTTGACTGGAGGCGTTGGTTCTGGTCATATACAAACCATAGTGAGATGGTGGTTGTCCATATTCACTTCCATCCCCAAATCTGTAATTTGCATTCATCGGACTATCTGGGTTTGGTGGTTGTGGAGCTCTTCTTGGAGACATAAACGTGTCATTTTGAGGAACATATGGTGACATGTCATCCAAGGACAGTGATCTTTGACGTTGATGCAGTTTATATGTATCATCCAATACGGCTGATGGCATCAAACTAGTTTGTTGTTCATCTCTTTCTGCTTCTTCTTCGTGAACTTGTCGTGATTGATGCAACTCTTTTCTCTCTTCACCAAACAATGGTACATTATCAGGTAATGTTGTGGATGCAGTTGGAGGGGTATTAACAACGGATGAATTACTATCGTTTTTATTAGTGGACCCTGTAGATTGAGAATTTGTTCTGGATTGCTTCATCTTGGCACTCTTACTGCTCATATCCTTCAATTTTTCAATTTCTTTATGTATTTCAAATCTGGTACCAAACGAGTCGATATCCAATTCTTTCAAATGGCTAAGATCCAACTCAAATAAAATGGCCCCGGTAATCTTGTGTTGGGCAAATTTTCCTGCAACGTCCATATCAAAACCTAGCACCAAAGCAAAATACGATGAAACTTGTTTTGGAGTCCAGCTGTGGGCATGTAAAGGATTCAAATCTTCAGTTAATGATTGCACTGAAGTGGCTCTTGTGTGGGTATTAGTGTTGTTAGCCGTGCTTGATGATTGTTTGCTCTTGTTGTTGTCACTTCCTTTCAATTCATTAATGGCTTGGTCCAATTCCAAAGTCAAACGTTTAGAAGTTGAATCTGACGGGGTATTATTACTATCATTATTATTATTATTATTAATATTCTTAGTGGTATTCTTAGTGGTATTATCATTGGATATAGACAACTTGGATATTGGGTCATTTAATTTGTTTACTGAGTTATTTGGATCGAGACTGGTCGGAACAGGTGGCAATGGAGGAACTGATGAGTCATTAGTTTCAGATGTAGATTCAGTTGCTTCGTTGGTTACAGGTGCCATCATACGTCTTGATCGTGAACGTAATATAGGTTTAATTTCTTGATTAGAAATTAGTTGTGTAAAAGTTTTAGGGTATAAACCGGCTTCTCCAGTCAATAAATTTTTACCCATAAACCAACCATCATTGTATTCTCTATCATCAGCTAATACTTGGATTTTATCACCTATTTTAAGACTTAGTTCATCGCCTAGTCTTGCGTTAAACTGTTTTATACAAATATAGGTATCGCCATCCATGGTGTTGTTTCAGATGTGTTATTATTAATTATTAAAAAAAAAAAACAAAGTGAGGGGGGGCAGTGAAACTGTGAAACTATTATTAAAGTATCCTTTCTTAAGCTAAAAGGAAATAAAAAAAAATTGTCTGTTCTTGATGAACGATTAAAAGCTTTAAGGATAAAGACGGAAGATAAAGATAAACGATTAAATAAAAAAAAATGGTGTGTGGTAAAAGTGTTGTAAAACTTGTTGTTGTCCTTGTTCAAATTTTTTTTTTTTGTGCTGTAGTTGTAAATTGAAAGCAGGTATTGTTGTTATTTGTTGTGGGTTGTAGTTGCACACTATTTCTAATTTTTTTTTTTCGTTTGTTTGTTTGCTTGTTTGTTTGTTTTAGTTTGTTTGTTTGTCTTAATGTGTGTTTTACTTAATTCACTTCGCGTTAAAAAAAACCAAAATGGAATGATCTTTTAAACTTTTGTTTTAGTGGGGGATATCTTATTTTGGTATTGAAGATGGATGGAAAGATAGGATAGGTAAGGAGGGAGGTGTAAGATATTTTTGTTATTTGATAAATGAGTGAATAGTATTGAACTAGGAACCTCCTAAAAATTTTATTTTCCAGAAATAAGTTAAACGTTGTTGTTACTTAAATAACAGAAAAAAAAATAGTAATCCATAAGAAGAAAACTTATCGTGTATTAAATAAAAAAAAAGAAAATATAATAAAAAGAAAAAAAAATTTTTTTTTATTGTGATGGTAAAATTCTGTATACAAAAAATGTATTAGTCGTGTATGCTGGTTAATTTTCAGGTAATCTTAAAACTTTATGTATATTAGACAAAATATTTACATAATAATAATAATGATGGTAATAATAATAACATTACACTTTTTGGTTTTTTCGCCACTGTTAATTTCTCACATTCAATAAATAGTGTGACAAAATTATTATTTTCTATTTATTTATTTGCTGTAAGTTGTCCTTCTCATCAAGTTTTAAATTATGCGTATGTGTCTTTTTTTTTTTTTTTTACCAGTTATAGAAATAGTAAGTCTAGAACAATAGGAAATAAAATGGAATCGTCTGTCACTAGAAATAAAAAAAAAAAACGACACTCACACCTATTACTTACATTAATCTTTCTAAATACGGTAATCCTTTCTTTCCGTTCTTTCTTTCTTTCTTTTCTACAATTAATTTCATTTCATGCACTTAATATCAAATAGAGGTAAATCTAAGTTAATCTCTACTAGAAAAAAATTCCATGCTCTAATTATGCTGGTTATTTGTACCTTATTCAATATTCATGTATAAATATTTATGACGATCTTTATCAGTGTCACTTTACAATATGGCCCATAAATTCTAATCTAAAACCTCTAAAAATATTTCAGGTCTTTGAGCTTTTTTTTTGCTTTTTTTTTCTTTTCTTTTATTTGAAAAACTCAGATTAAGGTACATGCATAAAAGAAAAGGGTTCATTTTTTCTTTACTGTTTCACTACATCGTAATAGTCAGCTAATATTATTTTGGTCGCCTTCATTGGTTATAATATAATCATGGGGGGAAAAAAGCTTGCTTCTGTGTATATTGTCCCTCGGTAACTTCTCTACTGATACGAAATAACGAACATCTGTTTCATAAAAAATGACGAAAGAATGGTAACTTTTTTACATAATCTCATCGTCACCATGTCTACTTTTTTTTTTTCAAATTACACACAAACCTGTTACTTTACAGCCATTCCTGTGGATTATACTTCTATTGTGTTTTTTTTTTTTTGCCCTTTCCCTTCCTTACCTTTGTTTTTTTCTGTTTCATACTGTACGCGTCCTAGCCGACCCTTTCAATATGTAGTCAGGACGAACAAACAGCGTGAGTGTAAGTGTGAGTATGACTATGCGTCGTCTAGAGTAGTCTAGCGTTACCTTACTGTTTAGGGATAATTGCTGAGCTGCATTGCATAATTCAGTGTTGATCAGTCCTGGTCCTACTGCCTGTCAACTCTTCTTTCAACCATGGTATGCCCGTTAGTTGCAGTAAATTGTGTGTGAAAAGTTCAAGAAGTATCCCATCTCTTGTTTCATGAAGCAGTTTATATTGTAGTCAATTGACAACAGAGTAATTATAATTACTACATTTAACCATTATTTCTTTTAGTGCGACACTATTATTTCTTCATCACCCATTTGATTAAGAATTTGCAGGCAATATATTACACATGTTGCACAATAGAATTCTTTTTTTTTTGCAAACAATATGTTTTTATTTTCTTCTAGTGGAGTTAAGATGTATAAATGTATATCTATTTATTTCCTCAAAATACCCTAAGAGATTAAAAATCAACTTTATCATAGGAATGGTATGAAATGCACAGACTATAATGAGAGAGAGACTTAGCTAGAGAATAACCTGTATCGGTGTTTAGCAAAACTCGATCCTCAATTAGTTCTTTTAGTTTTTTTTTTTTTTTTCTGTTTCTCTAGAGTAGGTTAACTTTTTCGCCTCTGACATTGACCACTTTACATTTTCCTTTCCCAAAAAAAGTCCCCTATAGGTTATCTCCATCCACATATACACCTACCTACACCCACACATACCCCTCAAAAATTCCATAACCATGGTCAAGAAAGAACAGAATGACAAACACAGGGGGGATCCAACCAATCGTAGTTCCAATGACGATGATATGAATATTCAAGATCCGGACGATCAAGATTCAAGTGATAACGAAGAAGACTCGTTGATAAGATTATCGATGCAAGCACAACAACGGAGAGCATCTCAAAATCAGTACAATAGTGACAGTGATAGAGGAAGTTTTGAATTTGAAGAAGTTTCCAACGTTCCAGGCATAGAAGATAGCATAGAAGAAGAAATCATCGAAGAAGGTGTTGATGATGATGACGATGACGACGAGGACGAGGACGCTTTTGATGACAGCCATGAACCACACGACCATAGTGGGGAATTCGACGAAGATGAAGACAATGAAGATGAATTGGGGATGATGGAAACTTCTGATTTTTTACGTCGTTTAATCCAAGGAAGACGAGTACGGACTAGTGAAATTTCATCTCCTGGTGGCAATTATGATACGCACAACTCAAGAAGCCCCCATGGCCACAGTGATAGTCGTGGCATCAACAATGGTCACAACGATGATGAAGATGATGAAGATGACGATGATGAAATGCATGACGTTGACGAAGAAGTAGAAGACGAAGATGAAGAAAGATCCCGAGAAAGAGCACGCCGTCGTGAAGTTGGTGGTGGTGATGACGATGACGATGAAGATGACGACGAGGATGACGAGGATGACGAGGATGATGATGCAGAGGGAGACGATCCTGGTGCAGAATTTTTGAGAGCAATAGGTGCACTCACTGGTGGAAATAGAAATGCTAATTTCTCAGAAACCCCAGCAGCCGGTGGATTTGTTGATGTTATGCAAAGATTAATGGGAGGTGGTATTGTATTTGATGGTGGCTCTGCACGTGATAGTGGCGAGTTGGATGCATTAGTGAATAATTTGAACCAACGAGATGATACATACATAATCCTTGAATCTTTAAACGAACTATCAGAAAGGTTATTGATGATGAATGGATTAACTGCAGAAAGATTAATCCCAGCAAACAAACTAGCAAAGAATCTTGTTGATATCATGGAAGATCCCAAGTTAGATGAAGAATTAGAATTGCATTTGGTTGCCTGTCGGTGTTTGTATAACTTTTTGGAAGTCAACCAAGATTTCATACATGATGCGTTGAATAATAATGCCATCCCTGCATTGTGTAATAAGCTTTTGGAAATCAAATACATTGACTTGACTGAACAAGCATTGCAAACTTTGGAGATGATATCAAGGGATCCTATTTCCCATAATAGCATTATATCACACAACGGACTAACAGCGTGTCTACAATATTTGGATTTTTTAACTATTCATGCCCAAAGAAAGTGTTTAACTATTGTTTCAAATTCATGTACAAACATCTCGCTTTCCAATTTCCCCAAAATCAAGGAAGCCTTCAACAGCATAGCCGAAGTAGTTAGAAACCACAACGACAAAGTTGTGGTGGAAAATGCTTGGTTGACCATCTCAAGAATCATCATGTGCTTTAAGAATAAACCCGATCTTTTGAACGAATTATTTGCTGATAAAGAACTACTTTTGAAAGAACTCACTAAAGTTATTTGGATCAGTTGTAATAAATCACTGAATACTGGTTCTGAGTCTAGTCAAGTCACTTTGAACTATGGCTCTAATTTGAGTTTGATCAAATCTTTGATTATATTGTCAAGTGTAAGTGTCGATGTTTCAAGAATCCTTATTAGTGAATGTGACATTGGATCAGTGATTGTCAAATCATTGAACAAATATGCCAAGCAAAACCCTGAAGTTGATCATACTGGCACAGAAAACATATCTATTGAAGCACTAATGTCAGCACCTAAAGATTTGAATTCACAATTTTTAAGTTTAATTGGGTACTTGTTACCAATTACATATTCCCCATCAGATGCATTGTATTTAAAACCAAATTTCGAAGAAGATGAAGAACGCAAAGCCATAAATCGATCAAGAATTGAATTGTGTCAAGAAATAATCCCAAATGAATATTGGAAATTCGTCAATGATATATGGTCTTTATTAATTCTTAGTTTCCAAGCAACTATGGATTTTGAAATCAGAAGAAAAAGTTTTATTAATTTATACCGGATAATTAATTCCAATTCTAGTGATTTTTCTGTCATTGAAGATGTTGATGAAATTGCTGGATTATTGGCCAATGTTGTCAACCAATACCAATCAATAGTCAGCAAGGATTTTGCCACCACAGAAAAGGAAGATCAAGATATGATCCAAAGTGATGATGATGATGATGAAGAACATGAGAATGGGAATGACAACCACGAACAAGAAGAAGATGCTGATGACATCTCAACTTTAAGTGATAGGGATGCATCTCGTACTAGGTACAATAATAGCATAAGACGAACAGGTCCAGAAGACACAAACAAACTTAATGGGTTGATGTTACTATTTAGTGCATTAAAAATTATTAAGGTATTATTTATAAAGGCACCATTTGTGTTTATTAGCTTGTTTGAAAAAGAAGGTCTTATTAATGATGTGCTTCTGATTTCTAATCAATTGAAAGACAAAGTCGATGTTGATGAAATAGACCCAAGATCATCGATAAATTCCATGATTGCTGCATATTCAAACAAATACATTGACATTGAATTCTCCAAAGAATATGAATTCCGATTGACCAGTAGTGCTATTTATTCCAATATTCTTTCTGTCACTGCAAGCATTGATACTTTGTATCATGATACCAAGGTTGAAGGCTCACAGAATGTTTCTGATAATATGAGAATATTACAGGATATTAAAACTACTTTGTTGGATAATAAGAGAATCAAATCATTTGACTACGATCAATGGTCTTCATTATGGGATAACTTCAAAGGAGTGTTGTCTGGTCCATCATCGATTTCTAGTTTTGAATTAATTTCATCAGGTATTATAGAATCATTAACCAATCTTTTTGGATCAGAGTATGGAGCTGTCACTCATAACTGTTATAAATCATTCACCAATGCATTTTTCACCGATGAATCAGGCAAATTATTTGTACATAAATTACAGGAATCTTTAACTAGATCTGAATCCTTTGATATTGTTTCTGCTAATTCAAATAGCAGTCAATCCACATATATGCGTGAACAAAACCAAGCATCTATCATGGCAAACCAAATCAAGTTGAAATTAACCGTGGAGGACGATTCCAGAGATCAACAACAGCAACAGACGAGAATTCCTGGAAATATGCAAAACATGGTATTATCAGTACATGCTATTGCTACCTTCAAGTCAGTGTTTTCATTTTTGAAACAAAGATTCAAGTTTATTGAAGAGATTGGTTCGATAACTAGGAATAATGATAATGGCAATACCAATGGAAATGAAAATGGAAATGATGGTGAAGATGGTGAAAGGAAAAATGAATTGAACATTGAATTTTTGATCAATGGTGAAGTAGTTCCTAACGAAACCACTATCTATGGAGCTATTTATCGATCATTACAAGATAAACCAGATGAAATTGTTGATCCAAGTAGAATCTGGTCATCTATTCACAATATTTCCTATAGAAAAGTAAGTTCAGAAATCGCCAAGGAAAGTCCATTCACCAGCTATAATTTCCCAAATACTGAACGTGAATTGAATATTTATGATGGTACCACTATCAGCATCTTGAAGTTATTGAAAAACTTGTATCGTATGAATAGCAATAGTGGTGTTATCCCAAGTAAAGATTTCACCAATTGGAAACTAACGGTTAAATTGAATCGACAATTGGAGGAACCATTAGTTGTTGCCAGTGGAACTCTACCTGGATGGAGTATTCATTTAACCAAAGAGTTTCCATTTATATTCCCATTGGAAACAAGAATATTCTTTTTACAATCGACATCGTTTGGATACTCAAGATTGATTCACCAGTGGCAGTTGCGTACCAATCAAGGTAACGAAGATAATGATAACGGAAACAATAACCAACACAGCAACCAACGTTTGCAATTGGGTAGACCTACAAGACATAAAGTTAGAATTTCAAGAAAAATGATGCTACAAAGTGCAGTCAAAGTTTTGGGCATGTATGGATCCACACCAAGTATATTGGAAATTGAATATTTTGATGAAGTTGGTACCGGTTTAGGACCAACATTAGAATTTTATTCCACTGTTTCCAAAGAATTTTCCAAAAAGAAGTTGAGATTGTGGAGAGATGAAGAGCCGGGTGCTGCTGATGATAATGCCTATATTGTTAACAGACAAGGTTTATTCCCTATGCCAATGGATAAATCACAAATTTCCAGTGAGAATGGAAGAAAAGTTTTGTATTTCTTTGCATCTTTAGGGAAATTTATTGCTCGTGCATTGTTGGATTCAAGAATTATTGACTTTAATTTTAATACTGTTTTCTTACTGTTGATTCAATTGTTGAACAAAACCAATAATGGTGTAACCAGTACTAGTGCTCCTTCCAAGAACCAACATCAAAGATTATTAAAGAAGATGGTGAATATGAGTAACTTGCGTTTAGTTGATCCTGGTTTAGCTGATTCCTTGGAACATTTGAATAAATATGTCACTCGATTCAAGAATTGCGGTGATGATGATGAAGATATACATCGGATAACTATAGATGGAGCAACTGTGCTGGATTTGGCATTATTTTTTGAATTACCTGGTAATCCAGAGTATGAGTTAATTCCTAATGGTACTGATACTCAAGTCACCGCAGATAATTTGGAACTTTATATTAATAAAGTGATTGAAGCTACTTTGTATACTGGTATAATCAACCAAACCAAAGCATTTATGGAAGGGTTCACCAAAGTGTTCCCCATTAATGCGTTGATTATCTTCTCACCACCTGAATTGGTTGAATTGTTTGGTAATGCCGAAGAAGATTGGTCTTATGATAGTTTGACATCAGGAATTATTGCCAATCACGGGTACACTAAAGAATCTCCCGCTATCAAGTCATTAATTGACATTTTGGTTAATTTCGATAAAGGTGAAAAAAGAGAATTCTTACAATTTTTAACTGGTGCACCAAAATTACCCATTGGTGGGTTTAAAGCATTACGACCAGAATTAACCGTTGTTAGAAAACACGCTGAAGATGGGTTGAAAGATGATGATTATTTACCGAGTGTCATGACATGTGCTAATTATTTGAAATTACCAAACTATTCCAATGAAAAAATCATGAAAGAGAAACTATTAAAGGCTATTAGAGATGGTGCTGGAGCGTTCTTATTGTCTTAAGGGAAATTACTACAAAAAAAAAGTTTATCTGTTTATATATAGGTTTTATATTTTGAATAATTTGTTTCTGATATTTGATGTTGATGTAAAGTAATTAAGAAATGTGAACAAAGTGTAGTCGTGTAAGTTGTAGGAAAAAAATATTAGGACGAGTTTTGGAAGATTTACAAACGAGAAAACCGGATAAAGCGAATTGTTGGTGATTACAACAAACAACCCCCCAACCAAACACCAACAGACAAATATACATAACAATGTCTATTAAACTTAATGAATTGGTTGACTCATTGATTGAGACAGCACCACCTGCAGAATTGACAAATGTTTCCCAATCCTTATCCACATTAACCTCGTCATCATTAACATCAATTGAAGATAATATTGAAAAATACGCTCAAGAAAAAGCAGTTATTATTGACAACACCATAGTTTCTAAATATAATAAAGATCCCAAATCTTCAAAATACATCGATTATGTGAATAAAAAATTATTTAATGTTGATTGGACCAAGGGTAAGATCATTGATGTTGAATCATTTACTCCTGATGTGGTATATCCTTCTGTGTATGAAGACTTAGTTGAGAAATTAACTCAATATGGTAATGATTATTATCCATCTACATTTGCATTCACTATTATCCCCTCTGATGATGGTGATGGTTTGAGAGTGATTATCATTGGACAACGAGCAAATCATGATAATTTTTATACCGGACAATGGAAATCAAATTATTTGGTCTCTTCAAGAGGTGAAACAACAGGGGAGATTAATTTAGATATTCATTATTTTGAAGATGGTAATGTTAGATTAAGATTCAATGAAAAGATTTCTCAAGAGATTAATGGTGGGGTTAATAATGCTTCCAAGATTGTTAATTTTATAAATGATCAAGAAAATCAAGTTGTTATTAAAATTGTTGATCAATTTAATAATTTGAATCAACAATCATTTAAAAATTTAAGAAGATTGTTACCTGTTACTAGATCCAAGATAAACTGGGGCTCAGCTATTGGTAATTATAGATTAGGTAGTGATGTAGTCAACAAAAAATAAGTATCGTTTTCTTGTGGTATATATATTAACGAAGAAGAAAAGTACATACAGTATCCCGTGGATTTAGTATAATTTATACAACATCCAAATAACGAAAAATGCAAGCAAGATCAACCCAACAATCCTAGTCAAACTAGCATTTCTATTCATAACATTTCTTAATTCACCAGAAGTTTTCTTAACCAGAACCATCATGGAATTAAAATTATCATTTAATGAATCTAGTAGGGAATTTTCTTGTTGAATATGACCATGGATATCTTGATCTATAGTAGTTCTAAATCGGTTTAACGTTGATGCTAATTCATCGAATTTCCTATTGTTTTGTTCTTCTCTTTGTGAATATAACGTGTCTGACATGGTTTGGATGGTTGGTTATATATTAGCAAGTACAGATGTTGTTTTGTTGTCATGATTTAAATTTTTTTTTTTTTTCGGATATGAAAACCGCCTTTTGGATTCCCGTCGCACAAGCCCAAAACCAAATTAAAAAGAAATTTACTTGATACTGATTAATATAAACAGAATAGTAAATGTTATAATATTAGTACATATATATATAAACTCTGATTAATAAAAAAAAAACTTGCAATGGTTCTAGTATTGACTAGTCAGTGGTGGTGGTGGTTGTTGTTGTTGTCTACTGTAATCTCCATTTCCAAATCCAGCACTGGTTTCTTGTGGTTGCAATTCTTGTAACTGAGGTGGGATATATTGGTTAAATGAAGTAGCAGGAGGTGGTGGCATATTATTACCACCTGCATATCCCAGATATTGCTGTTGCTGTGGTTGTTGTGGTTGTTGTGGTTGACTATATTGAGGTGGCAATTGTTGTAGTTGAGTACGCTGTTGCTGTACCTGTTGTGGCTGTGATTGTGATGGAGGTTGCTGCTGATGTTGTTGCTGTTGCTGCTGTTGATGTTGCTGCTGTTGTTGTACAGGGTATGGGGTTGTTTGTTGATACATTACTCCCCCTGTATTATGTCGAGATCTACTTGAAATCAGATTGTCCAACAACTCATTATAAGCTTTGATTTCATTATTCAACAGTTGATTCAACACCAAAAGTTCTTCTTTTCTCACACTATACTTATCAATTGCAGCACCTAATTGGCTACGTAATGGGATCACCTCGTTGTATAATTGCGTAACTTCGTCTTCATTTATATTTTCGATTTGTTGGGATGATAATATTGCCAACAACTTATCAATCTTCTTCTTCTCTTCGTAAATTAACTTATTTTCCAACTCCAATTCTTTTGCAACTTCTTGTGGTGATTTATTGACAATAGGGGTAACATAATTCAATGGGAATATACCAATTTTACCATTCGCCAATGATCCTCTCCACCAATCTCGATATACTGATTCAATCACGGTGATAACATCTCCCTTTCTGAAAGATAATTCATCTGGTTCATACGAAATCAAATCGTACAAAGCTCTCACTTTGGAAACAGTTGCCACAGTTTCAACTGGTGGCGATTCTGGCTCCGGTTTTGGTTCTGGTAATGGTTTGTTATTAAGATACTCCTTCTTGTCTACTTTCAGTTGTTGTTCGTACTCTTGTAATGACAATTTCAATGCACGTTGCAATTCTTCTTCCTCTCTATCCTTATCTTGCTGTGTTCTTTCCTTCTTCGCTGGTTTTGAAGGTCCCTCCTGTTTCTTGTTAAAATATTGTGGGTAGTCATATTTGGCTTTATTATAGGCATCAGTCATTGGTTTTAAAGAAGGATCAACTTTAAATGTGTTGTAAAGTTGGGTCAACACTTCACAGATCTTAACCTTTACAGTGGCATGCAATTTCTTATCGGACAATCTCTTAATCAAATTGTCTTGCAAGAATGACTTTGTTGCAATTTCTTGTTTCACCCTTGATCCACAGTTTTCAGCAATTGCAGTCAATAATGATAATGATCGTAATACAACATTGGCATCCTTTGACGTCAACTTATTCTTTAATGTGGAGATAGCTTCCTTAGTTGCCGTCTCAGGGTCGCTGGAAATCTTATCACAGACATCAAAAATATACTGCCAATTATCTGATGTTAATGTGGGGTCTGTCGCTTTATTTATCAAAGAATCTAAGGATGGCATTTGGGTGGGGGTATGGTTGGTGTTTTATGAGTAAATTTGATTGATATAATCAATTGTAGAATATACTCTAGTGGAGGCAAAGTCAAAAAAAAAAATGTTGACTATGAATGATCAACTGTGCAGGAAAGGGAACAAAAAAAATGGCACAGCCAGTAATTGATCACGTGATTTACTAATATGCAGGTAAATCCGAAGTGTAGTAATCAGCTCAATTAGGTACCAATTACGAAGTTATGCAAGCTCGTAGCCAAGACGATACATTCAGGATGACTAAATTACTTTATGACTGAGCATTACTAATTCACTAGGGAATAAACACATGCGAATTGTTTCTGCAAAAGTATCGCCTTCTTCTTTTGTGATCCTCCCCCCATATAGGTGCTTTAGTTGTTATCCTGTTATTAGGGCATCTTTAGACGAAACACTATTATGTAATGATTTTCCCCCAAAACTGAGATTATTGGTTTTTTTTTCGTTTTGGGAAGAGGGGAAAGCAGGGAACTTTACTCTTACCAGTTTACTACCTTAACGATTATTGTTCTAATTTTGTAATCACAATAGGAAGAGGAAAACAATAAAATTTGATTTGATTTAATTTAATTCGGGTTACAGTACTTTCCAAGACTGCATTATTTTAAACCCGGTAAATTTAATTGCATTTCCTTACAGATCCTTCTGGAGAGTGGAGAACAATAAAGAAATTGAGTATATGTATTTTTTTACGGCGATTATCGATCCAATTTTTAGCAAAATTATTGAATTTCTCATAAATTCTAAAACACAATCGTAAAGTGCAATTGTAAAGAAGTAATGTGAATACCTGAGGATAGAAACGTGTTGGCATTCGGATAACGTTGAATTGGGGGTAAGCCAATTAATTCTTGGCAAATAGCTCCCTCCAATCGGATAAATTGGTAAAATTAATATAATGGGGAAACGTACAAATCGGCGAGATTTTAATATGAGATGAGATTCGTGGTGATTCATTTAAATTTTTTTTCGTACTCCACAGGCAACCTATAGAATGGAGTGGAAAACAATAGAGGCTACAAACCATACCCACCAAGAGTTCTTATCCCTGAAATTATCGTCTATGATTGGGCAAAAAATTTGTGTTGGATTGGGGGATCAAGACGCGGTGCATGAAATTTTTTTTTTTTTTCTTTTTGCAACTAACCATTGCCGCCCCCACTCGGATTAACCTGTAACTTATTTTTGTATTTTTTTCTTTTTTTTACATTGTTCTGGGAAAAATTTTTCCACCCCAAACGCCTCTCCTCATAATTAGAGAGGCAATTTTGCTGTTGTGTCATTTGTAATTTCTAATTTTGTAAACGTATCCGCATGTAAGTGTTAGTTTTTTTTCCTTTAGCCATTATAAACATTTTTGGGGGAGTATTTTTACACTATATTAAATATTTGTAACCAGTAGCAAGTTTAGAGGGAGAAAAAAAAAAATGAAAAATGTTGGGGCGTGTGGACAAAGGAGGAAAAGGCATAATATATATTTGGAAAATTTGGTAAGTTCTTTTCTGATTATACAGTTTGACACATTCTTGTAAGCCAAGAAACAACTTCGAGGAACACCCTTGTTAAGAAAAATTGTTTAGTAGAGATCTTGACGTTTTTCGCATGTCTGTAGTGGTTCCAAGATTTTATTTTATTTTTTTAATTTTATTTTCTTAATTTATTGAATTGCGTATGTCAAACGTATTCATTAAAAATTTTTTTTTTTTTTAAACCTGAATTAATCCCCAACTTTTCCCCACCTTGTAAGTTTTGAACCACTTAGGAATGACTGGGTTGGAACTCCTAACCATTTTAGCGTGCCCAGCTTTACAATGGAATTTTGCTCTGTCCCCCACGTAGAAACACAAAACAGCCCACACAACACAAACGGAAAATAAAAAAATTACAGTATTCAGGAAAAAAAAAAGTCTTCGCAACAACTGATATTCAATATTTTTTGAAACCCCCATTGCATTATGAATTTGGGGACTATAAATTGTAAACAATTTCCAGAAATAAATTGAATTTCAGATCATCCTCTTTTTTCCTTTCCTCTTTCTTTTGTTATAATAAGATATTCTAACAGCTAGTTTTTCAATTCCTACAGCTATGTCATCAGAAAAACCATCCACAACACACAACGAAGGTTACGACAACACCAGCAAGCCTTCAAGCCATTTTGACGAGTTTGTCAAGCCAAAGTCTTCAGAAGAAGGTGTAGGCATTGGTCTTGGTGTTGAGGAAGTCAACGATTTAGAATACTACGATTTACCAGAGCTGCTTCAGCATATGACCCAAGAAGAGTTGAAAGCGTTCGACAAGAAAACCACCAGAAAAATCGATCTTAGAATCTTACCAATTTTGATTGTGCTTTATATTTTAAATTATATTGATAGAACCGGTATTACTACTGCTAGATTAGGTTCTTTAGAAGAGGACTTGGGATTACATGGTAGTCAATATCAAATTGCTTTGTCCATTTTATTCGTCGGTTACATTCTCTTCCAAGTCCCATCTAACATGTTGATGAACAAATTGGGTCGTCCATCCTTGTATCTTGCTGTTGTCATGACTATGTGGGGTACAATCTCCACATGTACCGCTGCTGTGCAAGGTTTTGGTGGATTGGCTGCCGTTCGTGTTTTGCTTGGTGTCGTCGAATCTGCTTTCTTCCCTGGTGCCTTATTGATCTTATCCAGTTGGTACGATAAAAAGAGTCTTGCATTGAGAAACTCCATCTTATATTCTGGTTCCTTAATCAGTTCCGCCTTTGGTGGTTTGCTTTCCGCAGCTATTTTGGAAATGGACGGATTGGGTGGTCTTTCCGGTTGGAGATATATCTTTATCATCGAAGGTGGTGTCACCATTTTGGTTGCTCCTCTTGCTTATTTCATCTTGCCAGACAACCCACACAACACCAAATTCTTGAGTCAACAAGAAAAAGACATTATTATGTGGAAAATGAGAAAAGATCTTGGTAAGGTCGATGATTCCGATAAAGAAGCCAAAGAATCTGACTGGGAAGGTTTCTTGCATGCTTGTAAAGATATCAAAGTCTGGTTATTGGTCGCTACTCATTCTTTCTTAGTCGCTGCTTGTGGTGTCACTAACTTCTTCCCATCCGTTGTCAAAACCTTGAAATTTAACAGAACTATTACATTATGTTTGACTGCCCCACCATATGTTATTGCTGTTGTTGCCACTTTCCTCTGGTCCATGCATGCCGATCGTTCTGGAGAAAGATTCTGGCACATTACTATCCCATTATTATTAGCGTTAGCTTCATTCATCATTGGTGCTGCGCTGTTAAATCTTGGTGCTCGTTACTTCAGTATGTGTTTGATGATTCCTTCCCTTTACTGTGCGTTCGTTGTCATTCTTACCTGGATCTCCAACTGTTGTCCACGTCCACCAGCTAAGCGTGCCGCAGCTATTGCATTGGTCAATTGTTTGAGTAACTCCACTTCTATCTGGAATGCTTACTTGTACCCATCTAGTGATGCACCACGTTACTTGGTTGCATTCTGTTGTAACTGTGGTTTCCTTGTTGCCTCAATTGCCTTTGCTGTCGGTTTGAGAATCAGATTGATGGTCTTGAACAAGAGAATCGAAAGAGGAACTATCAACTGGCAAAAGGAATTTGGTAAAGGTAACGATGGATCCAAGATATCCGCTGATTTTAGATTTTTGTATTAGTGTTACACTGGATGTACAAAAAACAAAAATACTGTTATTTTCTTCCTTTATTTTTAGATTATAAAATGAATATATGAGTTTAATGTGAAAAAGAAAAGAAATATAATCGTCCGGAAATTGCAAAATAAAAATAATTCTCTTAAAAATCGGTATTTCTCCTTGGTAATTTTGTGCTATTAATACCCCAGAACCATGTATATGACACAAAGGTTATTTCATCGGTGAATAAATTATGGTCAGTATTAGAAATTTTAGTTTGCCATCAACGGCCATAGAAACTTCGAGAAGTCTTCGTTTCCAATTTACTGGTTATATAGGAAGGGATGACCTTAGGTGTTTGTTAGTCAAAAAAATGTCTCAGATCATAATGATGCACGACTAACTATCGGGGTTCCGAATTTTTTTTTCTTTTTTGTATTTCCGGTAGTCAGGTAAGTTGCGATTAAGCTTTTTTAAAAGTGAAACACTCGTCCACGCCTCTCAGTAATGTAACATGAACCGACAAACTAGTTAGACTGAACTGATATCGGCAAGATAATGTTTAATGTAGGTAAGAGAGTGTAGTGGTTCTATCTAGTAGGTTTGATTTTGGCATTAAGTAGACATGTATTGTAATTGATTTTGTTTGCTTATGGTCAGGAGCAAAATCTGGGCGGCGTGCGTATAGGGTTATAACTTTGTACACGATTCATAAATTTCTGTCGCATTCACACATTCGCGCACTAAGTCACTATTCCTTCTTTCTTTTTATTACATCACGAATAGTCATAATTAGTTTTCTATTTTGCTTTCTTTTTATGATAACTTCAAATTAATACCGACTTAGTTTTAGGTTTTTATTTTTAATTTTTTTATTTCAAATTCTTGCATTTATAAATAAGAGTGAATAACCGTTTCTGAACCTGTGACTAAACCTATTTGATTTGATTGTATTCTGATTGATTGTCAAGTTTGATTGTCACGCAATATGCCCCCTCCGCCCACACCCACACCAAATGTTCCTTCCAATACTCAATCACAACCTGAATCACAATCACAATCACCTCAACGACAACAAAACCAAGCACCACTGACATCCACATCCACATCCACATCTACATCCGCTCGTTTGCCATCATCGTTGGAAGCTGCTGGTTATGGCGTCACATCTTTGGACCACGTACAGCGATTTGGCAATGCATCAACAAATTCGTCTACAGGAAATACTTTCCCTACTATGAATTCCCTAAATTTGGTATCAGATTACATGTACCGAAACCTTCATGCTGAATCAAATAACGTTGCTCCTACTAATGGTCCTGAAGCACATTTCCGATCACGTATTCTTCGACATTTCAGTGATATGCACCGTCTACAGAGCCATTTCAACCAACTCATCAATTCAAGAGAACTGCAAGATAGAGCTGAACACGAACTTGCAGTCAACACTATACCAGTACAATTGAGAAATCTCTCACGTGAGTTAACCCGAAATGAAAATAGGGAAGCTTATTTTGTTGAAACCACTGATGAAGACGATCAAAGTTTCCAAGAAGAAGATGAACCAGAAGTGATATACTATTCGGAAGATAATGGTAACGCCGTTGTGCTACTGGAAAGCGACGAAAGCGAATTAAGTGAAGAAGAAGCAACTGCAGTAAGGCATGACATACAGAATAATGAAAGAATAATACTTGCCTCAGGGAGAAATGGAGGAAACCCGTACCGTTACAGAGCATCAATGCTAAGTAATTCTGCTGTTCCATTGAGAAGACAGAACGCCATTAGGGCAAGACATACACCTAAGAGAAATACCGGTGATGATGATTCCAAAACAAACAATGAAAAGTCAGAAGGAAGTTTGATAACAAAAGTACTTCATGATGAAGCTAAATCATTACAAAATGAAATACACAAATTTTATGAAGATCTAATATCACTTCAGGAATTTCAGGGCGAATCACCATTATTCCGCAAACTGTACCATAACAACAATGATGCGTTTAAACTGTTCTTGTTCACGGATCTGACAGGACATTTCAAGATTGAAGATAGCAGTGCGTTGCATTTGGACCAAAAAATGGATGCATACTTGCAAAAGAGAAGAACCAGACAACTATGGCTTAAATTGAAACTACCCCCGCCACCACCACCAGCACGAGCACTGCCATCATCCACAGCAGTTCTGAAGGACAAGAAACGTGCCAAGAAGTCAAAATCCAAGTCGTCCACATCAGCCAAAAGACAGAAATTGACCCATGAAAGCAGCCATGAAATTGCCGAATATAGTGATGATATTCTTCCCAGAAGAAAATACCTGTACTCCAAAGATGAAAAAGAAGCTATCATCAGTGGACTCCCGAGTAGCATATTTATGTCTGGTTCTGTTTATTCTATTGGAGTTGATAACAACGCATTGAACAAGTATCGATTAGTTTTCACTGATATCGGAGATGTGATCAATGGGGTATTCAATTTCACTGCAGAGCAAACTTCGCCATTGGAATCCATACTTTTGAAAGTGCATAGTTTCACAAAGTTTGTGTGTGGGTTTAATGGGTTTTCTCAATGTTTACCAAGAAGCAAGATTTTGGTGAGGAAATTGAATGTGTTGGATCGTATATCCATTGATAAAAACGTCAACTATAGGAAGAATTTAAGGGATGAACTCAACATACCTATCCAAGGGCATGTTATTGATTTTAAAGAGCACGACTTGCGATTCTTAAAATCGAAACCTGATGAATTATCGTCGTCACGGTTCAAATCCAATAGGGTTATCTTACAATTGTTGGAATGGATGAAATTACATCCGTTTATTCAGTTTAAGGAGAATTATTTTCTTAGTTTTCTTAAAGAACTAGATAATAGCTTGACGAATTTTGGTGAAAGCAAGCTCAGAAAGAATCAGAAATCACATGCATTGAATTGGGCACAAGAGTTCAAATCTAATTTGCATGAATTGACTAAAGATTTCACATTTATTAATGGCAGCAATATTGAGAAGTTGAAACTTATTCAAGACCAGACAGAGAAAAAACAGCACCCTCCGTCATATGTGACTCTATTTGTGGATGAATGGGAACGTGGGCTTGCTTGTGAATTGAGTGAACAATTAACAAAAGAAGACTCAACAACCTTGCTTAATATTCAATTGAATTTTATTCTATTCACCTTGGATGTTGATTTGTCCAAATTTTTGGATTCCTTTATTCAGTTTATTTTCAAGCATTGTGAAGACAGCAGATACATGGATAATTATAAGAAGGTATACCAAAACATATTGTCTGATGAACGTAAGGATCCTGATCACCACAAGGCAACTTTGATTTGTTCCATAGATAGAAAGTCTGGTACTATGGAAATTCTCAACACTTTACCATATTTACATTATAAAGACAGATCTTCAAAACACACCAATTTTATTCTTTCAAGTGATCAAAATTTATCAGCTTATTCAACGAGAAGCTCGTTTGTGTATGACGATTTTGAGTTGTTTGAAGGAGACAAGATCCCACAGAATTCTTGCACTTTTAATACCACCATTAATCTTGGCAGTCTGAACAATGAAATCATCGATACCAAATTGAAGGGGACATTGGAGCTGGAGAACCCCGTTTGTGATATGGTTTAGTAACAGGTATGTGGTCATAAAACGTTCAGAATCACCTATTTATATTGTTATATAGTAATGCGTATATATTATTACATACCTATATATATATATTATATCTACAAGAATTATCCTAGCCGAACTCACCAACCCCAACCTTTCTTACCCAGCACCTTATCTTCCCTCTTCTTTCTAAAGAAATCCTTTCGACATTCTCTATAGGCATCAAAAAATTCTTGACAAACGTACTTATCGTCCTGATTACGGTACAAACAGTCCATTGAAGCCAATCTACTTTCTTCACAAGGATCATAAAATTTGGAAGCTTCCTTCATTGACCATTTATATTTGTGTCTGTGACTTTTGGGATTATCAGGATAGAATTTGAACTCTTCAACATTCCCTTTTGTAAAATCGATTTTAGCTTTGTCTTTCTCTACCTCATCCGATATCAATTTCTCTTTTGTTTGTGTGGTATTTGAAGCAGCTGGCTCAAGTGGGGTTTGGCTGTCGTCAGTTGTGGATTCAGACATGATGAAATCTAGTTGGGGGTTGTACGTAGAATCTACGAATGGTTGAATGACTTTCACTGGGACTGGAAATTTTATTGGTGAAACATCTACACGACCTTTGCCTTTTCTTTTTCTCAAAGATTTTGTTCATGTTTTGTTGGAGGAGAATTTTTTTTTTTTTTTTTTTTTTTTGGTGGGTTAATATAGTACGACCTTAATCAAGTAAATACCCCATTCCACCACAATTCAACCATGGTTTTAGCAGATTTGGGTTCTAGATTAAGAGGGGCATTGTCCTCAGTCGAGTCGGGATCAGACGATGAAATCCTGCAGATGATAAAAGATATCTGTGCTGCACTTTTGGAATCAGATGTTAATGTCAAATTAGTAGCCAAATTACGAGGCAACATAAAAACCAAGATTGAAGATGGAAATGTTGCCAAGGAGACTTCCCCTATGAACAAACGTAAGAAGTTACAAAAGATCATATTTGATGAGTTGTGTGCATTGGTGGATTCCCATGTTGAGCCACCTAAACCAAAGAAACTTTCGTCCACCACCAAAACTATCAATGGTAAAAAGGTTAGATTATCCAAAGAGTCTAGTCACGTAATAATGTTTGTTGGTTTACAAGGGGCGGGTAAAACAACTTCGTGTACAAAATTAGCCGTGTATTATAAAAAGAGAGGATTTAAAGTAGGGTTAGTATGTGCGGACACATTCAGAGCAGGTGCCTTTGATCAATTGAAACAAAACGCCATTAAAGCCAATATCCCATACTATGGTTCCTATTTGGAACCTGATCCAGTCAAGATTGCATTTGAAGGGGTGCAGAAATTCAAACAGGAGAAATTCGATATCATTATCGTGGATACCTCTGGTAGACATAGACAAGAAGAACAATTGTTTACCGAAATGGTGCAAATTGGAGACGCCGTCCAACCAACACAGACGATTATGGTCATGGATGGATCCATAGGTCAAGCTGCCGAGTCTCAAGCTAGTGCATTTAAAGAAAGTTCCAATTTTGGGTCAATTATATTAACTAAAATGGATGGCCACGCCAAAGGAGGTGGTGCCATTTCAGCTGTTGCTGCAACCAAAACACCAATTGTTTTCATTGGTACTGGTGAACATATAGGTGATTTGGAAATATTCAAACCAACAACTTTTATATCGAAACTTTTGGGTATTGGTGATATCCAAGGTTTGATTGAACATGTGCAATCGTTGAATTTGCATCAAGATGAGAGCCATAAACAAACAATTGAAAATATAAAGGAAGGTAAATTCACATTAAAAGATTTCCAAAATCAAATGAATAATTTCCTTAAAATGGGACCTTTAACCAATATTGCTTCTATGATCCCAGGTATGTCCAATATATTGTCCCAAGTTGGAGATGAAGAAACGTCCAAGAAGATCAAAAATATGATTTATATAATGGATTCCATGACCACTAAGGAATTGGAAAGTGATGGTAGAATATTCATTAAAGAACCAACTAGAATTATTAGAGTTGCCAGAGGAGCTGGCTGTGCTGCAGTTGAAGTTGAAATGATCTTGCAGCAACACAGAATGATGTCTACCATGGCTAAATCTGCAGTCGCTGCGCAAGGTGCTCCAGGTGCCGGTGGCAACCCATTAGCTGGAAACCCACAAATGCAAAGAATGATGCAACAGGCACAATCGAATCCAAATTTCATGCAACAGGCTATGAGCATGTTAGGTGGTGGTGCTGGAGGTGCCGGTGGAGCTGGTGGTTTAGCTGGTATGATGAACAATCCTGCTATGATGCAACAAGCTCAGCAAATGATGAGACAAAATCCACAAATGATGCAACAAGCACAACAAATGATGCAAAATCCTGGTATGATGCAAAAGATGATGCAACAGTTTGGTGGCATGGGCGGCATGGGTGGTATGTAATATTGTACAACTTATAAATAGTTCCTGATTAATTATCAATTACGTCGTTTTGAAATTTTAATTTTAATTTTTCTTTTTTTTTAACTAACGTTTATACAATTATATATGTATATATAATATAAAGGCAAACTAAAGAATAAATCATTTTATATTTTAATACACAAGCAAGCTGAGAAAGAAACCCCCAAAAAAACCAACAACTAATAACAATGAAATGGCATTCTACCTGTAAAACTCGGGTCTGGAAGTGTTCATACCGTATTCACTTAATGCGTTACTCAAATCTCCCATGGTCAAAACAATCTTTCCTTGTTGATTACCAGCATTTGAATGTGATTGTTGGGATTGTTGCTGATCATTTTCACCACTATTTGCAGAGTTTCCTGCCAAAGATTGTTGATTGGCATATTGTTGTCCTTGTAGTAATAATTTTGCTCTTACTTGTGGATTGGAAGAATTATACACAGCACTGGCACTTCTGATTCTACTATACTCATAAGCATCCTGTGCAATATCACTGATGAACTTTTGTGTGGCAAGAGCTAATATTCTCTTTATTTTAATATCTGATGTTTCAAACCCGTTCTTGGCTAAGTAGTAATCTGTAACTGCATCTGGAATAATTGGAGCAAACTCACCGTCCATCATGTCGAGCACCTCTTTCAAGGTTTTATCTTTACGTGTAAGATCAGGTAATTCCGGTATAACAGCCGCTATTGGGGCTGAAGTAGAACTAGACGTGTTTGTCGTTGATTGATGAGTATCTTTATCTTGTTGTTTCTTTTCCTTTTGATTTGAGTTTGAACTTCCTTGTTTTTGTTTTTGTTGTTGGGATTGTTTAGATTCCACTTGTTGCTGGGAGGATTGTTCGGTGGTCGGTTCATCTACAATAATATTATCATCAATATCATTGAATTCTTCATCTATCACTTCATTTTCAGGTTTATTAGTTGGTTCACTCATGTTTTTCTTTTCACTTTGTAACAGTTATGGTGGAGTTGGTATGGATAAAGAAAAATTTCAATGTCAAACATTTATTTATCTTTTTTTTTTTCTCTATGTATATTTTTTTTTTTTTTTTTTTTTTTTTTTTTTTTTTTTTTTTTTTTTTTTTTTTTTTTTTTTTTTTTTTTTTTTTTTTTTTGGTTTTTTATTTTTTTTTTCTTTGTCCGTTTTCCCTTCTTTTTGGTACATATGGATTAAACCAGAACCACACAGATAAATGGCCAACAGATTGCAAGACCCCAATGCCAGTACGACTTTTGGGAACTCTCTACTGTTAAGAGTGGATGGCGCCATTGGTGCCATGTCATTGTCTCCGAACGGGAGGGATGCTGTGTTAGCAGGACGACGAGGTTTATTTATTATAGATATGGATGACCCTTTCACACCACCTAGATGGCTACACCATATCACATCGTGGGAAGTGGCAGACGTCCAATGGTCACCTCATCATTTTGTTAAACCTTCATGGTGTATATCGACGTCAAATCAAAAGGCATTATTATGGGATTTGAAACGACCCTCATCAAACGCAATTGCCAATATTCTACATTCCCATAGCAGGGCGATATCAGATATAAACTTCCACCCGTTTGATCCTGAGATGTTGGCTACCTGTGCAATTGACACGTTTGTGATGTGTTGGGATATGCGATCGCCAAGAAAACCGGTATCTAAATGGGCAGAATGGCAAGCAGGGGCAATACAGGTCAAGTGGAACCACGAAAACCCTTTCGAGATTGCTCTGAGTCATGATAATGCATTTTATGTCTGGGACACCAGAAAGGGTGCGTTGCCAGTTGTAAAGATTGAGAATGCCCATGATAAGAAAATAAATGGTATAGATTTCAATCTGGGGTTAAAGAATATTATTACTTGCTCCAATGATGGGACAGTGAAATTCTGGAATTTGAAAAGTGAAACGGCTTCCAAATTTATAGCTGACTTTGACTACTTTGATAGCAGTCCCGAAAAACTGTTACAGCCTAGTGTGGTCATTGAAACAAATTTCCCAATTGCAAGAGCTAGAACTTTACCATTTGGTTCTGACAAGGCGTGTGGTATTATGCCTCTCAAAGGTGGTGACAATGCAATCCACTTAGTCAATTATGATGATGCATACCAGGAATATCTAAATACGAATCAACCACAAAGAATAACTGCCGAATCAGTCTATTCGTTCAGAGGTCACCGTGGACCTATAAAAGACTTTCTTTGGAGAACAAGACATGAGAATTATGAAGGTTTTGAATCAAACAAGACTTGGAAAGACTATCAATTGGTTACTTGGTCGTCGCAAGATTATGATTTGAAATTATGGCCGCATGATAATAATATTTACAAAGGAGTTAATTATGACCCTACATTTTACAATGTTTTCAAAGATGAACTGGAGTCGGAAGCTTCTCGACCACAGACCCCTAGTTCTGAGCGTTTCTACAATTACGAAACTTATTGCTGTGAGCCAGAAATCACGATTGATGATATAACCAAAACCAATGGTGGTGATTTGATTTCTGCAATGACGTTGTCCTTGATTGCGGAAAAACATAAACGATCAACCGATGAATTTATGCAACTAAACCATTTGAATTGGATTTCTGGTGTGCGTATGGGCCATGCTGGTCATGGAGGAGGCAATCAAAATGAATCCGCATTGGAAGATGATGGACCTTGTAATTTGGGTGAAGAGGTGAGTATTGTTGGGCATAAGTTCCCGAAAATACGTTTTGAAAAAATATCTGTTTCCACCGGGGAATTGGTTATTAGTTTAAAAGGACCAGTACCTTCAAAACAGGGTAGTTTAATGGAGAAGTCCGATTCCACTGATGCAACTGAAAGCAATGTCCATGAATCAGTCATTTCGTTACGAGACAAGAGTATCGTCAGTGAGCCTGATAGGGAAACTGAAAAGATGAGTTATAAAGATGGCAGTATTAAGAATGAAAATGTTGATGACCCAACAAAAGAAGATTCAACACTCGAACAGAAATTGGTATTCATTCGACTTGAGGTTGATTTCCCCACCGCTTATCCTTATCTAGAATCAACAGATTTAAACAAAAACATGTCGGCCAAAAAACTAGCCAAATGGCAAAAGCAGAACTTGATAAAATTCAATGTCGAGGAAACTCATGAATTATCTAGACCCATCAGAGAAATTATGGAGAGTAATTTAAACGAAATTGCTCAATTTTATGCCAACAAGTATCAAAGATTTTGTCTAGAGCCTTGTTTGCGTTATTTAATGGGTGAAAAAATTGAATTGGATGATGACGAAATATTGAGAGAAAACAGACGTGATAGTACTATCAATGGAGAAGAAGAATTTATCCAAGAAGCTGGGGACGAGGCTTGGGTAGATGATTTAATTAACCAACAACCAGACATTCCAACGTACTCATCTGGAGAAGAAGATGATGAAGTAAACCGATCGTTGATGCCAGCTATAGTCGAAAACAATAAGAAGAACAACGATACTGATGCTAGTGCTAATAACAAAACTGGTGATACTATTACAAGCCCTGCTCCAGTTGCAGCAACAACCACGACAAATGTGCTCCATAAACCCAGTTTTGTTGACTCTACACCATTACCAAACGGTTGTGGTGCAATTTGGTCTCCTACTGGTCAATTGGTTTGTTTTTTCATACCCAAATCAAAGTCCCATAATGCAAATGATGAAGATGATGAAGACAATGATGGTGGGACCAATAATAAAGGTTTACAGAAATTCAATATTTTTCAATTCACAGATGGTGGGGTAGGGTCTAAAACCCACAGTCACCACCATCACCATCACCATCAACGCCACCAAAAATCAGGCTCAATTGTTTCCGATGCAGGGATCAATGGAGATCAAACTTTCGATGAAGATGGTAATGAGGATGATAGAAGAGGATCCGAAAGTTTCAGTGATAACCATAGCCATAATGAAGATTATGACGACGAGAATGATGATGACGAGGACAGGAGATCCGTTACATCAAGTTCCAATGATAGTTTTGCAGAAGATTGGGATGAAATGTTACAGAATGATGCACCGAGATGTAGAATACAAGGTTTATTTAAGAGTAGTCTTGGGTTTGCAAGCAGATTTGCAGAAAATGATAGTAGTCATAAATCGTCATTGAATAGGTTTGCCAGTAATGGCGGTACTGGTTCCAACTATAAGTCATCAATGAAAGGTGAGTATAAGAAAAAGATATTGGAAGAGCAGGAGGAAAAGAAAAACAAGAATATTGTAGCAATTTTTGATTTTTCACACTTACTTCCTGATAAATACGACCTTGCCTGTGAGTATCGTGTACTTGGAGATACTCCGGAGGTATTAGCTAACCATAACTCCAAAGTTGCATTGAAATATGGTCTAAAAGAAATCAGTGATGTGTGGAAAATACTTGAGATGGTACTTATGAAGAGTATCCAGTATTCAGAAAACATGGGAGCATATGTTCCAAGCTGCCCTATACGAGCTCCACTCGATGCACAGTTTGGTACCGAGTTGACCAACAGAACACCATTTTATTGGGATTATCATCCTTTTGGTGGGATTTGGTTTGTCAAGGAGGTGTTTAATTACTTTGAAAAGAAACAAAACATACAAATGTTGGCAATGATGTCGTGTATCTTGTATGAGAATCCAGAAAACTTGAAAACTGCTAGTGAATGCATGAATGTCCCTGTTCATACTCCATACCAAGCCCTACCCCAACCTCCTTCCCTTCTGTTACAAACTGGTCGAAACAGTACAGTGTATGGGTTATTGAGTCAGTCTCCTTCTGGAGAAGATGCGAGGTTTGAGTTGAGGGAGTCATCTTTTCTGAGTACAAGAAAGGAATCACAGCATTCTGATATGGTTTATGCTAGGTCTATTGCATCGTCAATTGATGCTGAAAGTGTGGTTAACGGATCACCAGATAAATTCAGATATATGAAGAAAGCTCCCGGTTCAAGAGCATACCCTTTAATAGAACACTCCAATAATTCTTTCTCGTCGTTGCCGGAATCTGTCATAGATTCAAATGTCTCGACTCCAGAACGGGGTCCGAGAATAGTATCAGAGAAACCGGCAGCAAAGAGTATATTGAAACAACCACCATTTAACTTGAAGAAATCCCGATTGAAACCAGCACCTGTTGTTAGCATTGAAATGCAGAATGTCGAAGAGTTGGATTTGTATGAAAGTGTCAACTCAAGAGCTCTATTGGATTCCATTGATAATGCCAAGCTTGTGAGATATAGAGAACTCTATGCTGAGATGTTGTACAATTGGAAATTGCCCATCAGTCGAATCAAGATACTCAAGTTTAATCATCCCGTGTTAGATAAGAATGGTACCACAGCAGCAACAACCACCACGGATATTCACAAGTGTCGAATTGGATTGAGGAGGAAGACACGTCAACAACCAAATCAAAATTACATTAATTCAGTTAGTACAATCGTCACTGACCGTCCTAATGCATGGAACACAAGTAAGAGACAAGCATTGAAATATTGTAACTTGTGTAAATTGGTGGTTACAAAGAATTTTACATTGTGCACGGTTTGTGAACATATAATGCATACTGGTTGTGCTGGTGAATGGTGGTCTACTGGGAATGACGAATGTGCAAGTGGTTGTGGATGCAAGTGTTTAGAACGTAGTATATAAGCTAAAGTAAATTAAATTAAAAAAATGTATTTTCTAAATATACACTAAGGCTGACGAGTATTAACAATTTGATCCTTTAATTTTTCATCCCATTCTTTGGAAAGGGTATCCAAATAATTAACCACATCTTCCAGTCCTGTGGTATCGACTTCTTCATTCAACAAGTATTCGCCACCTAATCTTGTACAAGCAGAAGCAGTCTTGATGGATTGTTTAGCATTACCCATGGCAGCAGCAATAGGGGCATTTGCAGCAATGTACCCTGAAATATTATG